>JAJKFL010000042.1:14978520-15223520 GCA_021186555.1 Reticulitermes speratus | reverse complement strand
TTTACTATGCAGTTTTGTCATTGGCCACTAGGCTGTTGAATCTGCGCGTAACTCCGTGCAGTTAGTCTACATATATATATATTGTCTCAACCGTGATTTCCCTATTCGAATGATTTACCACTCCTTATACGATGGAATCATTAACAATGATTCTTACCCAACTAAGTACCCTTTCTAGGTATTTGTTAAATCATCATTCCGTAGTCCGTCTTGAGACAGGCCCTTAACCTCTTCCAAAGCGAGTTCTGCACACAGTGCGATCTAGTGCTTTCTCTTTAAACTTCCTGTATCCTCTCGTTTCCTTAAGGTCATGCATTGCCTGCTTACGTCTCTTCATTTTCTCCCGTCACTTTTATCCTTCCCTCTATCTTTCCTTCAATAACGTGTTTTAGAAGGCAGTTTCTATGCCAGATGTGACCAATCCAGTTAGCCTTTCTTCTTTTTATTGTATGTAGGATATAACTTTCCTCCTTGACTGTGTATAATACTTAATTTCTCACACGATCGGACCAGCTGATCTTCTCCATTCTTTTCCAGCACCACATTTCAAAACTTTCTAGGTATTTTGATCTACATTCCAAAGTGTCCACGTTTCAGCACCATACAAAGCAATGATCCAAATGTAGCACTTTACTAGTTACTTCCTTAAATTTAAGTCCAATTTGCTGATGAAAAGATTCTTTTTCTTTTTGAATGCTGCTTTTGCCATGACAATTCTGGGTTTAATGTGTATTAATGCCTATAAAAATTATGTTTTTTAGCTCACTTGTATGATACCAGTGTCTGATATAGTGCCCTGTAGATGTAATTTATACTCGCTGAATTTTCTCGTTTTTAACTCCAATATTTTTAATTTGTATGTCACGCGTGGGGAGTATTTGAGTCTTATCTTCATCTCTGCTGTTGTGTCGTGAATAAAAACTTGGGCTTGTAGTAGCCGAAGTTTGAACATGGCCGTAGTACAGCTGGTGGAGCTGTAATTGTCAGGGGTGATGCATGATTCGCTCGGGACCGACCATTTCATGTATCATAATTACACGTCACAGCCAGCTCTGCAGGGTTAATCTGATACACACAATAAGTGCTCTTACACTGTAACACAAAACACTGGCTAAAATATCTCCAGAATATCGTAGGGGAAGATAAAAATAATAATAATAATAATAATAATAGTGAAAATAATGCAATACTTATTTACATGCTATCTTACAGCACGAAGCCCGGCTACACAGCCAGCACAAATATACAGACACAATGTAAAACAGGAAAGGAACAGAACACAAAAAGCCGAAACCAACACATGCAACAAATTTAGGTAAATAAGTGCTGAATCAACAGCCCCATGCATTTAATTGAATTACATTGCATTCTTTTTAGTTTGATAATGTAATATTTAATGAAAATAAAATAATAATACTAGTAGTAATTTTTAAATTATTTTAAGATTGCCAAATAGTGTGTTACACTAACCACCGCCAGGGAGAAATGAATCCGTGAGACCCTTTATAAGTGGAAAACATGGCAAAGAAAAGAAATTTGCGCACAAGCTTTTCGTAGTGTGATTTCTTGTGTAAAAAATCCGAAGTGGTGTACAGTATATATCTGAGGTATTTAGTTTTTGATATAGACGCCACTCTCAAGTAGGGCAACACACTTCTCAGGGATAAAGCGTGTTGTGACGTGCATTCAAGAAATGATTGCACAGCACCGGATACACATGCGACGATTACTGTTATATGCTCTTAAGTATCGGAACGTGTAAAATAGTCCAGCTGGGATTGGTGCACGGGACTACGAGCTACATTTTCCGTGCCGACTTTTGCAGCAGGGTCTTCATGAGAGAGAAAGTGTAAAACATACTGCACTTGTAAATGCAGGTCGCCTACGGACGCTAGGGGCACCAGCTAATGAAGATACATAATTGCAGCTGTGGAACGAGAGCCATCGAGAAGCTCACGCGAAATCGCGCAAAATTGAATCTACCTCAGCCGATGCTCCTCGAAATAGGTTACTTCGTAAAGAATAAGTTGTATTTATACCGCAAACGCACATCCATTCCCAAACAATCTTCCCCTACGGATGTAGTTTTGCGAAATACAAAGACATGAAGACGCTGAGGATGAGGTCTTCGTACACGAATATCAGCGGACAGGCAAAGCGTATTTTTTGCGCATGAGGCTGTTTTCGACATCAACAGCAGTCACATCTTGGCACGGAATAATTCTTATGCAGCCCGAAAACTTTTGGCATCATCCGCTTTAGTTTCAACTTTTTGGCTTGTATCATCGGGGACATGATCATGGGTCCCTCTCTGCTACCTGACAAGCCAAGTGCTCAAAGATACAGCACGTTTCTAGAAATTATTCTACAGGGGGAGCTTGAAGGTGTGTCACTAGCTGTGAGACAGAGACGCAATTTTAGCACGACGGAGTTTCAGGACACATGGTGAATATTTCTGGCAGTGGTCGAACGCGATATCTCCCATCGTAAATACCAGGCGCCTGTGGTTTATCGTCTAATATTTTGCGCCTTTGATGGTGATGTGTATCGTCAAAATTAAATACGTCAGGACGTATATTGTATCATATTTTCGACGTACTTTTTAATCTGCCGTCACAGTGTGGAGTGCTTTTGCGTGATTTTATTTTTCACTCAGTATATTGCGTCTATTATGGATGATCCAGGTTTGGAAGATGGAGGTTGCGAAAAGCGATTACTGCGAAAATTGAAAAACGAAAATCTCTAAAGGAGTAAAGTCAAGGAAACGAGAAGTATTCCACGCCAAACTCCGCGAAAAAAAAAATTTCCTTGAGAAACTGATAGTTACATATCTATTCTAGAATTTCTTATGGAATCCAGAATATACTTTTTCTGTAGCACTCAGCCTTTGAGTTACTTGCCTTTCCGTATGACAAATGCCCACTCTGTTCTGTCCAAAGCTCTTCTTCTCCATCTTTTCACATCTATATTCCTCAAGTCCAATTCAACATCATCCATCCACCTTAATACAGGTCTTCCTTTTTCTTCTCCCCCATCCTGTCTTGCCTTCAGTAACCTCATTACTGTCCTGTACCATCCATTCTCACAGCATGCCCAAGCCATACCAGTCTGCGTACTTTAATTGCTGTTACAGTATTTGGAGATTTAAAGTTGTTAGAAATTTCTTGATTCATTTTCCAATAACCATTTTCATATGTTGGCGTATACATTTTTCGCAGGATTTTCCTTTCCCACCTCATTAAGACACTTTCCATTTCATTTGTTAGGTCCATGTTTCGACAATTAGGTCACAATCGGTCTTATAATTGTTTTATAGAAACCTGCTCTTAATGACTGTGTTATATATATATACTCTTCAGTGAATGTTATAGTGCATGGTAAAGTTTATTACCAGAAGTAACTTTTGTTTTTATCTCTTCTTCAAACACATTCGTGTTTTTTTTACCAAGGAGACTAGATATTTAAATATTTCTACATTTTAATACTTTGTCCATTTATTTTCTCCGTTTCTTTTCCCTTTCTTATTAATCATATATTTGGATTCGGATAAATTTATTGTCAAGTCAATCTGCCAATCTTATCGTATCTTCTGCTATTTCTGCAACATGTTTCACTACACGCCTTAAAACTACCACATCACAGGCTTATAAGAGGCACTGCCTTGTTCTGTTGAATATTGTTCCGCCTGGCTTTGTTTTAACATTTCTTTTAAACTTCTCCATACAAAGATTAAATAAGAGTGTAGATGATGGAGCCCGGAATCCCTTATTGTATCCAAAAAACCGTCACTGGATTCAATCCTGAACCACGCGAATCAAGTCCAAAAACTCAAATCCTGTTTGGTATGTACAAGTAGTATACAGTCACAGTACATGTTGACATGTCGGCCTTATTCAGTTGACATAAATTTTAATATGTTGTATATTCGTAGTTTAAAATGTACGTCAATTTTAATGTAGTTTGTAACAGTCAGGTGTAATAAATAATGGAATATTCAAGTATGTACTGTGTAAAGGATTTTCACAAAATGAGATAATGTATTTCAGACAAGTTGTTTTATTTTAGAGAATTAATTTGTATTCAGTACCTAATAGTAAATGGGGTTGAATAATACCAATAATATTACCAGACACAGGATTTGAAATATTAATATATACGCGGTGCACAAAATTTCCACATGCATTCTTTGAACCTTGACATTCTGAATGATCCCAGCTGTTCAGCGTTGTTAAATAATAACTACAACCCTCAATTAAATGCTCATGTACCTGTCTTCAAACAATTTAAATTTTTACTAATGTGGTAAATATAGGCTTTTTTCTTTCATATTTATGATTGCAATGTATTGCTTGTAAATAGTTTTACTCGTGTTGCTTGAAAAAGTATGTTTGCTGTGAAAATTGCCGTCTTCTGAAAAGTGACGCCTTGTAGACCGGCAGAAACGTACAGACGTTTCGGAGAAATGTTTTCTAGTAACTCTATGCCTCACATTGTTCACACATGTACTGGGCAGACAGATATTCCTGTAGAGTGATTTTGTCAATTTTCAGACTTTTCGTGATGGGGCTCAGCCCCACGAAGAGAGAACATTTCGACGAGAAGACAAAGGAATGCGCTGTTCGAAACTTTCTGGTCTTTTTATTCTTCGGCTGCAGTCGGTGAGTGAGTTTATGTAACAGGATTCACGCAGGAACTTATTCAGTGTCACTTATGGTCTAGTTAAATGAATCCCTCGGGAAAGTTTAAAGGTGTAGTCAGGGTTACGTACTAATTGGCTTTGATATGCTTTCCCGTTATTGCCACCACTACAGTTACCATATCATCACCAATATCACCACCACCACCAGCACAAGCACCACCATCGCTACATCATCACCAACACACCATCACCACCACCACCACATCATCACCAATACCACCGTCACCATCACCACAAGCACCAGTATCACCACCGTCACCACTACCACCATTACCACCACCACAAGCACCACCACTACCAACACATCACCAATCACCACCATCACCACATCAACATCAATACCATCACCGCCACCACCACCACTACCAACACATCACCAATGTCACCACCACCATCACCACATCAAAATCAATACCATCACCACCAGCAGCAGCATCATTAACATCAACGTTCTTTTCTTCACTAGACAATTCGCCAGTTTTCCACTTTCGAGAACTTGTAATAAACTTCATGAACATGTGTAAAACACTATAGCTTTGACTAATTTAAATGTTGATAAACCGTGGAGATGAGTTATTAGACATTTAAACTTTGTATTACAGACTACTCTAAACGATGTTGAGTTCAGATGTGCTAAATCTTTAGTTTAAGTCTTTACTAAAACAAAATTTCGAAATTTACTTTTGTTCCTAAAAATGAAATAATGAAAACATGCATCACTGTGCCCTGTGCCTGTTGCCTCTGTGTCCTCCATTTCAACTTTGGAACGAATCGACCGAATTTACTAAACATGTTAGAACATACGCGAAACATGTTAGAACATGTGCGAATGGAGGATATCCAAACACCGTGCCTTCCAATTCCCTAAAACAATAATAACAAGGTGGCAGAGGCGCAAATGTGTGAAGCGGTAACAACACTGACGCCGCTTAATTAAGGGCCCCGAAGTGATGCATGGTAACAAAGATAGGAGAAATAAACAGCCTTGTTAAGGCAGTATTTTTATAGAACGTAAAATAGTAAGATTGCTGTGCAAATTTATTTTAACTTCCGTTTTTCTGATGATGAATAATGAATTGTTATAAATAGATCGTAAACGTGCTTACGTATTGCATATTGTTGGCAAATCAGCAGTTAAAAATACGGCGACGATGTGAACAAATGTATTGTAAAATTAAACCTGACTATGACGATGCCGCAAGGGACCGGGTTTTTTGTTCCAGGCAAGTTCTTTTCTTACAGGTAGGGAGTTAAATTACAGAGTTTGTAGAGTTTGTACCGCATATATTCCTTCACGTTGTCTAAAGCATGACATTTTTAGCAACGTCACATACCCTTGTATTTGTTCCCAGTAGTGCACTAAATTAGTGAAAATAAAGACATCCGGAAAATTTTCCGTTTAATAGATTAAGGGCGGGGATTGCCGGATACAGTTTTGTTTTTAAAAGTTTTTGGTATGTCAGAAAAAGTTTTGTAAAGTTTTTGTACCAGAATATCATCCGATGATCTTTATTTAGTAAACTGAAACGGCCCAAGATAAATATAATCAAATATATAATTATTTGAGTAAGAAAAGTGAAAAACAGGCTTGTGAGAAAAGTGACTGGTAAAGTTGGACACTATTGCTTTTACCATGTCTTCGTTGCTCCATGACTTCAAACCACATATTTAAGCCTTCTTAAGGTGCTAAATTTCAAATAACGCCTTTGACTTGCCAAAAGAAAGACCAACGACATGCATCAGGTAATGTCAGATACTGTCGAACATTACCGCCGTCTGCTATCGGACATTCACTGCACCTCACGTCCGCAATCTGAATCGTTCTACACAAAACCTATTGGCACTATCAATATCACTCATAGTGCATCTAACATTTAAAATCAAGCTAATTCAATGCAGTCTATCTGAACTGCGACAAATTAATAATAACTGCCTACTTAAAGAAGTTCTGCTAGCCTGTAAAAACTTTGATTTCTTGAAAACACACAAAAGTCGCTGTACACTGGACGCAACTGACTTTGCCTGAATGGCACAGGTCACAACAGCTTTTTTGTGGTAGCAGAATTTAGTTCATCTGTTCCTTGCAAAGTTGCAGCACCAGTATCACCTAGAGGTGTATCCGGAATTACCAAACCTATCCGGCAATCCCCCAACCCCCTTTCTCTACTAGTTTGCTTTCCGCGTTTCCGTTCATTGAAGGAGGTTTTATAACGTTTCTGGAGCTAGATCTTCGGCACTGTAAACGTTCTACGGTAAAGACGGTTTCCGTTCTGTCGAGGTTCCATTTAAAGCAGGTTTCACTCCAATAAGAAATCTGTACGTAAGCTGCGTCACACGGTGTTTCGAAGTAACGTACTGCTCTCATTATCTTCAAGGGTCGTTAGAAGCTACAGACCCTGGAACAAGAAGGTAGTGCCTTGATTTCAGGCTTCCGCCGCGATGTTGATGAGATCTGCTCTCTTCTGGGATATTATGCGGCGTCGTGTGGTAATTTTTATCGACGTTTCGGGACAACGTATCGGTCCCATATTCACAGGTCAAGAGTCTTTCCTACTCGGACTCTTGACCTGTGAAGATGGGACCGATACGTTCTCCCGAAACGTCGGTAAACTGTTAACCACACGAAGCCGCGTAATATTCCGGAAGAGCTCAGATCTCATGAAGGTAGTGAGTTCGAAACGTCGGGATCAGACTATACATTAACGCAACGTCGTATCCCAAAAGCATGGCTTTCTGAGATACACCGTTGCGGAAACCTCAAGGTTCGAAGACTGTAAGTTGTAAGAGCTTCACGGTCTAGACGTAAAGTGACGGACAATAAACTGATTGATCTGTTGGAATGAAAATCTTTCCAACGATAATTACATTTTATGAATTCTGCTCGCAAATGTCACGCATTCTTTAATATACATTTGTGCCTGTATGCAGTGGACATTGCCCTAGTTCTCTGTTTAGGTCCTGGAGAATTTGGTTGGTCGTTTCTCTATCTAATTAATCTAAAATCATATACTACTAATTAGTACGTGTCACGAAACCAGCGCGGGGCACCTGTTTCGCTCTCAAAACAACATTGCTCCTGTAGGAATAACATCAACATGCATGTGTGATTAATCCGATTAGCGGTAAAAATCGGTTGAATTCCGACTGAACTGAGGCCAGAGGGCATTCACGAGTAAAGAGAGTTGCGCCATAACCTGTAACAAACCGACAGGGCTTAGCGATGTAAACACTGTTTTCATGAAGTCAGTTTCCTCACAGCACAAGGTTGGAAACTTATCACCTTGTTTTTAGGATATTTCTATGGTTCGGAGAGCCCGGAGGAATTTCAAGTGGCTGCTATCAATTTTATTGTACTCTTGAAAATGTATGTACCTGTAGGTTTTCCGGGATTTTTAACATGACATAGCCTATTGTATGCGTGTTAAATTCTTAGGGTAATGTAAAATTCTTTCTCCTTCCCATCCTTTTCTTCTGTATTGTGTTCCTGTTAACTGCTAGGAGTTCTTACAATGTGTAAAGCGATCTATGTCCATTGCCTGTTGGTGCCAGGCATAGACATACTGTTTAAAGTCTAAGAAACATGCCTATGTGCAGGACCACAGCGCTACGTAATGTAAATATCTGACGTCATATTAACGTCTGTTTCCATAATTTTATGATAATGACAATTGCCTTCCTTCTTTGCAGTTTACTACACTTCCTGCCTCACTTAGAGAGGTTAAAGAGACTTTTTTTGTGAAGTTCAATAAACGTGAATGTGGAATATTAGTCTAACACAGACCATGCAGGAACTTTAAATCATAAATTCAGAGTTAATTTAAAGATACATAACGTCAAGTTAAAACAGATAATAATATAATTATAGCTTCTTTCAACAACAATCTGGACGAAAATAGCTACTATATTTCACAATAATGCTGATGGTCACTTTGCATCAAATTACGAGGCGATACCACAAAGTACGCTTTGTTTAATTCATTGCACTAATTGTTCCATTCGTCATTCATAGTCCCTATATTTTAGGGCCCACGTACTGAGTTCCGTGACGTGTCTCATGTCGTCTACGACGTTACGATTCTGCCCGATATTAAAATCGTCTAAGACGAATTCTTGAAAGTAAACGTCGGACACCACGTGATTTTGCTTTGAGTTTAGTTTCGTACCACGATGTGATCTGCACTGTGTCTCAAACTTTAACGAGTTTAACAAAGTATGTTGGAGCCATGATGGCGTAGTCGGTGTGGCGACTAGGCTAGGGACGGACGATCCGGGTTTCGAATCTCGCTATGGGCAAGAATGTTTTCTTCGAAAACGTAAAGAACAGCCTCCTATTGAATATGCACAGGGGTTGTTTACCGGGGATAAAGCGACCGGGGCGTGAAGTCGGCCACATCTTCATGTTGTGCCGAATTTAAGAATGAGTGGATTATACTTATTATTATATAATATTATTATATTATTATATATATAATATATTATTATATATATATATATATAATATATATATTATATATATATATAATATATTATTATACAATATTATTATATTATATTATTAAATTTATCTTTAACCGAAGTACATGACCTCAGTAACTGAGAGAACGTACTAACAGTTTCGGACACATTATCTAATGATTAATGAAACGTAGTATTAATTTTGTTGATTATTACGTTTAAGGACGTCTCTAACTAAGAGGCGCAAATAACCACAGTTTTTCCTTCTCATTTACTGTGATGTTTGATGCGCATGTAATTTGGACCCTTTGAACATTACAGTCATGCGCTAATCCCACTCTGAACAGGGGAAAATTGTACGACTGCCTTTTTCTTACTGTTTTATTCGGTACAGGCAACGTGATGAGCCAAATCTTTTCCAAGGGGTCCATTAGGTATCTGAAGGATCAATTGCTTCAGAATTAATTGCTAATCAAATAAGACATACAGAACTCCGTAACGACTGGTGGAGAATTGCGCTTCTGTCCAATATTTTGTTCTAATTTCAAAGACAGAATATACATTAAATTTCCATAAATCAATCAGACATGCTTTATCTTGATTTCAGGCTTCCGTCGCAATCTTGATGAGATCTGCGCTCTTCTGGGATATTAGCGGCGTCGCGTGGTAATTGTTTACCGACGTTTCGGAACGACGTATCGGTCCGAAACGTCGGTAAACAATTACCACGCGACGCCGCGTAATATTCCAGAAGAGCGCAGATCTCATGCTTTCATATTTTATTCTGTCACCCTTTGGTGGTTCTCCGTTTATCTAAAAAATAAGTCAACATTGCTTGTCAGTTACAGATTTGGTGTTTCTGTGATCCAGAAGGCCAGGTTATCCATTTTTCGTAATGTAATACGTGGATGCTCTGGAATGCGTATGTTTCATATGGCCTCAGCACCTGAAGATTTTAATTTCTTTCAAAAAGAATGTACTTAGAGACTATATATACGTACTTACTATTTATATGCACACATATTTACTTACTGTGCTTTACAGGCCTCAAAGTAATGTGTTTTGGCTTGTGTTATACCAATATTTATCATCAAATAACATTAATATTATTTTACTCTTTCTTTATACGCATTCTTCTTCACTAAGTTTGCTGAAGCTGTTCAGATATTTGGACATATTTCCATGTTCATTGTCTTAACGTGTAACACTTTAAAGCCTGAGTTTAATCCAATAACACAACGCGTTTCTTCTACCGTCCTGAGAAGCACAGCTGTCACACACTTGCAGGCTTTCTGTTAGATGACGCTTTCGTGGTTGGTGCGGCGATAGAAAAGAGAGCCTTCATATAAAAATTTATTTCCTAACACACAGAAAACTGAATGTTTTTCCATTACAAAATTTGGTTAGTAGTCTCTGATTATTTGGATTGTCACAACAGACACACAGATATACTTTTTGATCAAAATTCATAGTCTTTTTGACATCGACGTAGCTGGTGCTTTGTAGAGTTAAGCGCTTTTTTACTGCGTTTTGCACTCATTCTTGAGAAGCAATTCATTTGTCTTCATCTACATTTAATATTACACAAATCATGCACATTTGCTCCTACCAATAACAGTCTGTGTATGTGAATATTACAGCTTTGAAACGGAAATAGCATTTGTGTTAAGCCATGTTTCGAAACAGTCTAGCCGTCGTAATGGAGATGCAGCCTTAGAAGAATAAATACCTTGATGGTGTGTGAACTTCCGTTCACCGTACAATTACGTGCTTAATAACTTTGAATTAAATTGGCAATAAAATTCGCCGAATTCCGTAAGCAGAAGAGAGTTTTTTTTTGGTGAACAGTGCGATAAATTACACTGTGCAATTTAATTTACGTCAGATGATTAACTTTAGATTGCAGAATTCTTCTTTAGATAAAAATGATGATTAACAAAGTGACAATCTTTTATGCATATAACCTACCCTGAAAGTTTAAGACCATGTTATCATGAGTCCACTACTAGAGCTAACTGATACATATTCACATACACACACAAATTAGTTCCTTCTTGTACGTCTTGGTTTCGAGACTGTTTCTACACGTCGGTCGCCAAGTGGTCTCTTCCGCCAAGCTTTTAGGCCAGAATTATGTGTGCACTGAAGTTTCATGCAAGAAATAAAAAATAAATGATTTAATTAAATTATTATTTGAGCCGTACCGCTGAGGGTCCTTACTCAAAGTAATAAACATCATGACTAAAATGTATTTCTTTATTCAGACCTTTATATTTTAAGTTCAAGTATAATATGTCATTACATATATATGAAGTGGAATTATCTTAATGAAATTTGTAAATGAACACAGTATATAAATCCATACATATTATTTAGCCCAATGGCTGGGCTCCTGTACCGTAGCCACCATAACCAATTCTACCAAAATAACCACCATGACCAACATAACCACCATAACCACCATAACCACCAATGCCTCCGATACCTCCGATACCACCACCATACGAACCTCCATACCCACATCTAATGAACGGCCATTGTTGTGTAGGGACACATCCAGAGTGTCTGGGCCAATAACAACCCCCATAACAATGTTGAGGACACTGATTAATTGGGTAGAGGTAACATCCGGATACTTGCGGTGGTTGCACGAGTAGTGGCTGTGGCTGCGCGAATACTGGAGGTTGATACACCGGCTGTATGACCTGTGGAGGAGGTGGAATCAGCACTTGAGGTTGTGTAATGCACTGAGGTCCGCATGCATAATTGTTCACGGGGGGAGGGCAGTGGTAGTGTGGAGGGGTAGGATTAGGACACGGAGGCTGAAATGTGATTATGCAACATGGGTGGGGGGTTGGATTATTCGTTTGGTTTGTACATGTTTCAGTTGTAGTTACAATGTGAGTGCTATTTCGGACTGTGGTTACACCTCCACACGATTGGTTTAAAGTGTTATAAACGACTGGTGCTGATTGATTTATGACAATGGTAATGTTTGGAAGTGTGATGCTTGGGGTTATAGGTGTGACAGGGGTTTGTCCTTGCAACAATCGTGATGTGGCTGTGTGACACAACACTCTTCTCGGTTTTTACTTGTACAGCAATCTTGTTTTGGGCAGCAGGTATTGCAGCATGCACTAGTACTATGGCACGTGTGGCAGCTAACTGACGAACACTCGCACTTAGGACGACAGCAAGAGTGACAACATGAGCTAGAACCGGAACACGTTTTGCAGTCTATCGAAGTACATTTAGATTCAGGACACCCTGTGGCTACTACCGTGTTTGGACATTGGTTGCTCAGGCAGCTGGAATACGATCTGTAATCCGTCCCTGTGCATGGATTGTTGACGCAGCCCGCACTGGCAGCATTCAGGAAGCACACCGCGGCAGCAACGGTCAGCAGCCAGCACTTCATCTGCAAAGAGTACATGAATCGTTTGTATGTTTTCTAAGGCATTTCTTTGTTACCAATTTTGGTTTGAGTTTGACAAGATTATACCGAACAAGTTGGGTCAAGCGGCAACTCTTCTGACTCCTTTTTGCGAAATTTTTTTTTTTCGATTATCATCCTGCTATCCGGACTGAGGATTTTCATGTTTTGAAAACGACAGTCATGCCAAGTGGATTAAGGCAGGGATGTATATATTTTTCGGAATTTTAGGAGGCACCTCAAAGTTCTAGGCGCCGGAATTGTGAGAAGGAGCAAGAACTATACTGAGGACCCACAAATGTCAGGCGCCATCGTGCAAAGCTTAGTCGCCTGGGCTAGTGGTGTCCGAGATTCGTGCATCACCGGACTGGGACGTGTCCTTGTGTTCAATTTTTCCTTCATTTTACCCTTTAAGGACAGTGGTTTATGTACAACGAAGTTTAACGTTAAAAAAATTTTACATTCTCTGATTTTTACGGATCTCAAAAGAAGCAGCGATTATTTCGCTATACAAAATTAAGTGATTGATTTTTATAATGGAGACGGAGTGTATATTTAATTTTATCCATATTCCGTGCAGTTGCCTTACGCACATTAGTTTTACTTTCAACTACTGCACAAAGCTTAGTTACTGCAGTGCAGAACGATCACTCATAGAGTAGACATCGTTTATCAAACCTTCGATCTCTACTCCACCAAAAACAGGAGATATTTTTACTGCAAGATGTTTGAAGGCAGCCTTTTGCGTTTTTACATCTTAAATTTTAATACTTTACTTCTATTGTAACCTGAATAATTTTTAGTAATTCTGTACATCAATTGACTGCTGTATAATACTGGTGTGTTATAATATATATATATATGTTTACCATTTACTGATACATGATACGCTGCCTGTGTCTTTATAATATTACAGATCCCTGATGATGGTTACAGTAGGTGGCCGAAACATGTAGGAGCGCAATAACTAATCTTTGTGCAGTAGTTGGAAATAAAAAACTAATTTGTAGTAGACGGAGTGTTTTTACTGCGTGGTAGGAACTTAGCCTTTATATATAATTTAGGTTAAGTTTCGTCTTTAAAGTTTTAACAGTGCTGTATCATGTTTTATATGGTGTAGAATGATAGGATATTGTGAGTGTCAGCCAGGGGCCTTTGTGTCTTCTAAAGAAAACTCCTGTACGACATCTAAGTTTTCCGCTGTCGTATAGTTGAGGCCTTCATCCTGCAGGGACGTTACGCGGCGTCAGTTAACAGCTTGTTACTGGACTGCTTACCCTTTAAGATGTGATCGGTAGGCTGTCCCAAAATGACGGTTACCAGCCGCCAACCTACGCCGCCTAACATCCTAGAACAGCGAAGTCTTCAGAAGTCATGTAATTTGATTGAACGGACATGAAATCTGCTGCCAGCGTAGTCGAAATTGGAAACGATCATTTTCCGAACGAGGACTAGGAGACACGCATTTCTGCTCTGTCAGTTTAACGGGCATTTCATAAAATTAAGTGCATACATGTCGTATTGGGTAGACCCGACTCTTTGTCTGCCTGTCGGTTTACAAATACTCCACCCTGTATGAAATAATTTGACTCAGTTCTGTAGGCCTTTGACGATGTTTTATTCAGAAGGGCTTTAGACTTTGTGTTGTGGTATATTATTAAACATTAGACTTTGGAGGCCGGCTCTGCTTCCATCCTCAGGTTCTAACCTATCTGTTGAACACCTTAGATAGGGCCCAGTGCCTGAGAGTAGCTCTATCTAATGGGTTCGGCATAAATGTTTGTCCTGAGGATGGAAACAGAGTCGGATTCCGAAAGGTCGTGTTTTAATTATATAATAAATAATTATTTATTATATAATTAAAACACGATATATCATGGGCAAATTTCAAATAAGCACATTTATTCTGCATTTGTTTTATATTTCATACTAAAATATATTGACAAAATAATGAATACCGTTCCAATTTGAAAGATTTGGACTACCCTTTACATTAAAGTCCAAATACATATTTAAATTAAATGTAATAATTATTCAAACGACTGGGTGTGTCCGGATGATCCTATCGTATGCAGTTTCATCATGAAAGGCTCTCTTGTATGATATTAAAATTATCTCTGTTATGATCACCAAATCACATTTTTCTGGTTTGTGAAGCCGTGTGGCTTGGTGGATAGGTACCAGACTTCCCTGAATATCGAGGCACCAGGTTCCCCCGAAACATTGGTATCTACGAAACTACACGGTGACAGGTCTCAGAACGTGTTTTTCTTCTAATAATTAGCATGGAATTCTAAATTGCACTTTGTGGACACGCGTATAAGGGTCTTATTATTTGATAGAACAAAATTATAAATAAATAAATACGTTAATTAATAGAACACTTGACAGAAATGGTTCTGGCATGTTCAGCGAATGGGTGATGATATACTGCCCAAAAGGGCAATGACATGTAGAAGGGACAGGGAAGTCAGAGACGCCCGAGGGAAAGGCGGGGCGACCGTTGAAGTCAGAACAGAGACTATTGTGTGTTCCGCGAGGCAAAGATGACGATGTTGATGTTAATTTGGAGATAAAAACCCAATACTTAATACTGTTGAACTTTATCCTGTGCCACTTCCATTCTCACGACATATTTCTCCAAATTCATATTAACGTTACACGTATCAGGCCTTCAATTGACAATTATGTTAAAAGGTTCCACTATTGTATATACTGTATATGTTGCATACAAATTTAATAATGTTGGTCACGTGCAAAAACTACGGAAGTCCTCATTATATGTCAAATATTCCCATTTGATTTCTCTAATTTTTTGTCACATTGAGTAAAAACACCCGTTATTAAAATCCTTTCCTGTAAGTAAGATTCTGCGTCTTGTAACCATATACAAGTGTGAACAGAATGTGTATGCTACGTTCACAGTTTTCTCAAAGCACTCGACATGATAACATTCTTTAAATCGTAAGGTTTGACGGTTTAACAGCGCCAGAGAATATCTTCGTTGATATGACACCGTCTAGTATGGTAAAATTTACAAAATTTCGGAGAATTTGCTGGTTCAGTCTTCAGAGTGGAAGAGTAAGCCGCTTGGAAGAGGCTGAGGACTGCGCAGCACGTTCCTCCGACTGTTTTACATTACGTTCTCCTCTTTCTCGATTACTGACAATCTTATTATTTTGTACTGTACCTTCATATCATCTTATCTTTAATACTATCTGTCGTCTGGAATTGTGTGGCCGTGCCATGGCTCAGGCGGTTAGTCGCCGGCCTCCCACCGCGGCCGCGGAGGCCCGGGGTCGATCCCGGGTCGGTCCATGTGGGATTTGTGGTGGGCAAAGTGGCACTGGGACAGATTTTTTCCCGGTTTTCCCTATCAGTTTCTTTCTACCGGTGCTTCATTACAAGGAAAAACGAAAAAATCAGTTAATATTCTTCTTCATAGGGTTGCACAATAAGCCTTCAAGGCTACGTGCGTCCGTAGCATCTGCTGCGGGGCCCTTCACGAAAAAAAATATGAAGATATTATTGTTACCTTGAATTTGCCAACACTGCAAACAGGCAGCTCTACGTTAACATGCTGCTTATTAAGTTTTTTAACAAATAAATTCGATTCTTGACACTGCTAATTTATGGAAACGCACTCGGTTAATCAGAGACTGTTCCGTATTTGATGTCCTGCGTCATGTAAAAGTCAGTCCTTAGCCAGATGCTTTTATGACTGTCTGTGGGAATTCTGATATTTTTAAAACTAATTGTATTTCCTCAAAAGACATAATTATATCTATAAAATTTTTTTTTGTGTATACCACTTGTTCTACTGTGCACTGTAGTATTTCTTTTGTTTTGTATTTCTTTCTATTTTTTTTTATTATCAACGTTTGCCTGTAAATGACTATTCTTTCTGCTGTTCAACCCTAAATTTTTTTGTCCTGTATTCCATCCGTATTTGTGACACTTACTACTAAACGTAATCAGATTTTACTTCGACGCTGTCTATCCTGGTTGCATCGTCAGCACTTTTGTGTAATAATTTTTGTCACTGGCTGGAAAAACCGGCGTTGGAATCCCGCCAGGGAAAGAGACTTGTCTGTCCTCCAAAACGTCCAGACCTGCTCTGGGCCCACACATTTTCTTAATAAATGAGTACAGGCGTTCTTACCCCGGGATAAAACGGCTGGGGCGTGATATTGATTACTCAACACCATCTAGTGCCGAGGTTAAGGAAGAGTAGAGCTATAATCCTAATCTCCCTGTAAGCCTTCATAGCGTGCACAGGGACAAAGTTGCCTTTCTTGTTTAAATAGACTGGCCTTGTCTCATGTTCGTTTTTAGGCGCCTTCGCAAAATTGAGAAACGCGACTATTAGCATCGTCATGTCCGTCCGTCCGCATGGAACAATTCGGCTCCCACATGACGGATTTTTATGAAATTTGATTATTTTTGGGAAATCTGTCCAGAAAATTCAAGTTTTATTAGAATCTGATAAGAATAACGGGTACTTTACATGAAGACCTCTGCAAATTTGTGACAGTATCTCGTTGAATTCTTCTTACAGTGAAAAATATTTCAGACAACAGTTGTAGGGAAAGTCAAAACACATATTTTATGTTCCATCACTGTTTCCGAAAATTGTGCCGTTTATGAGATAATGTTGGAAAATATGGTAGAGCCAGACAGGCCACAGATGGCAATATAATATGGCGCATACGCTTTGCATGCTGGATAACTAACGCTACAAAAACACACTCAGAATATGTAACGCTTATTGCTTTTTCATGACAACAATGGTTACTCGAACGTGCTTCAGTGTTATGTTATTGATATATTTCCTATCTTGTTTTGTTTTTTCACTTGTTATTGCTTATTTTGTGATTGGTGTTTGGGTTTTTGTGTTATCGCATTAATAAACTAGAAATGAATTAATTTACTGTTGTTTTTGGTGATGTTACAAAATCGTCAGTCAAATTACTTGTTCCATATTAAATGCACACGGTCTGATTACCGGGTGCGTAATTATTACCATGTGGTGGGGCCCACAAGGCACCCGGAATAGGATAAAATACGTACAGTGTAAAATTTATTGTGAGAAAATTCGTCGGAGCGTCAGTCAGCCTGGACACCATTAGGATGAGACGTGTAGGTGCATGAATTGACATTAACCCCACATATAAGCCCTTAAATCATTAATTCTTAACGCTACTTCATACGTTTTGTTATGCAGCCGCAATCAAATAATTTTCGGACATAGGTAAGGCGGAAGTGTTGCTACTGCGACAACTGGCTTGGTTACTCCGGAAACAGATCCACATACGTGAAGTGCTTTTTATAAGAAATGTACTGTTATACATCAAGATGTGTGCGCTTTCGGTGAAAATCAGACCAACATAATGCAGCATTCAATATAGTTTTCTCGGGCGCACAGCCGCGTCAATTCCTTTGAATACAACGTTTCGGGGACTAGCTCCGTCCCCATCCTCAGGCAATCAGTTAAATCAGTTTTGCCTGAGGATGGGGACGAGCTAGTCCCCGAAACGTTGTATTCAAAGGAATTGACGCGGCTGTGCGCCCGAGAAAACTATATTGAATCATGTCGCCGCGAAAGTTTTAAAACTTATATAATGCAGCATATTCAGTAGGCAGTTTTTCCAGAGAAATTGTAACAGTCCTCAGCAAGAGAATAAAATCATAAAAGTAACATTTTCAGTATTAAGCAGTTTATCATGAATATACAGGTGCGTTAATTTTGCACGAGCTGGCGATTTTAAAGTTAATTATTGTTGTTATTACATAAATAATTTGTTGAGGATTTTCTTTATATAAGAGCATGGCAATGGCGGTAGCAATATTTACGTATATTGTTGCATTACGTACGGTTACGTGTTCATTACAAAGTTTTTATGCATATAATATGTTCTTTAATACGAATTTACTTTTAATACCTATAATATAATAGTAATACCAACAAAATGCACACTAGTGAAACGGTTTTTATATACAATAACCTCCTACATGTTTCGGCCTCTCACGCGTCCATCGTCAGGGAGGCAATACAAAGGATAAAAAATTAGAGAACAATAGAATTATTGAAATAACAGAACCAATAAAAGATATAAGTACAGAGTGGTTACTGTGTTGTTTACATCTCAGTACATTCTGTTGGATTGTGCATTAATACATGAAACGTCTGTGTGTCGCATCCATCCAGTAAAGGCACAATTACCGTAACACTTTATGTTATGTACTTTAAACTGCGATTCTTGTGATTGTCATTTTGTATCTTGGATTTGTTCCGTCACTTCAATACTTGTATCATCTTTTAATCTCTTATCCTTTGTGTTGCCTCCGTGAGGATGGCCGCGTGAGGGCCGAAACGTGTAGGAAGTTATTGTATATAAAAACTATTTCACTAGTGTGCATTTTGGTGGTATTACTTTTGTATTATATATATTCTATCAATGCACGGATTATGGATCACCTAAAGTTTACTTTTAATACTCTTTGAAAACCCTGGATTTCTGAACTTTACATTGTGTGAGAGTATGCAGTACGTATTTTTAAGAACTATAATTCTTTAGTAGGATTTTTAAGCCTGCGTCCTTCTAGTGACAACATTACGAACTGTGCCTGAACTTAGTTTTCTGTGAGATTGAGCACTTAACAAATTACATGAAGAATTAGTGTACAGATTCTGCTAATCGCTTAGCTTATAAAATCTTCCCGGCCTTTTAGGGAGGTTTAAACATCCTTACAATGTTCACAACAGGCAATGAATCCTATTCTGAACCATTGTATCCCAGTTTACACCCTTACATCATATTTTCTTAAGCAAAGTCTAGATATTTTGCTCACGTTTACAATTAGCCTTCGCAAATGACCACATTCCTTTAGAGTTTCCAATTAAAATTTTATAAGCATGTCTCATCTCCATGCACTACTAAGCACGTATCTTTATAAGACTGCATTTTCCATGATCGTCTAACGCCGTATAACACAGTGGTTACTATATTTATCGTTTTTTGACAAGAAGAAAGATTTCACACAAATCGTATTTATGTATTTCACAAGATCCTAAAAACAGCTATTAATTTTCGAAACAGACGTAACCGGCTTGAATTCTAATGGAGTTGCTGGATGTTGTGTTTGAGGTAGTAACTCACTTTTGTGAATTCTTTAATTATTTTCGGTGTAAAACTGATAAACGTTTATTACACATGCCATTTTTGACAAATTGTAATACAAAAATTTTGAAATGGAATCTTTTATATGGTTCATATATATCGGACATTTAGATTGATACTTCGTTCCTTAGCGTTAATTAAATGTTTCAACTAAACGTCAAACATTATGCGAAAACTTTGGCTTCTAAGACGAAATTAACACAAGAGTAGATTTGTACATAATCTTACCTTTCAGAATTACGGCCGTTGGCAGCGACTTACAAAGCAGGAACTTTGATACTGGCGACGAGGTAGTGGAATTCTGCTTCGGTTATCTATAATTGTGGTGTCATTTATAGGCTCCCCCATGTTTGTTAGTATGGGCGTGACAGACTGGAGTTCTTTACTCTCTTGAAAAACATCGGTCTTTTGCAGTATTAAACTATTCATCCCTCTTCACATTCCTTTTTGTAGGTGAAGGAATGGAAAGACATGAGAAACGCATAGTAATATTTAGTAGTTGAAGATGAGGGGAATGGGCCGTTTGGGAGAACTAAATATAGATGGGAGAATAATGTTAAATTAGGCCTTAAAGCAAAAGGAGACGAGGGCGTGGTCTGAATTCTAGGGGCTCAGTTTGGAGTCGGTAGAGGTCTCTTGTGAACCTGGCAATGAATCATTTCTTTCCATAAAACACGGGGAATTTTTTGTCCATTTGTGAGAGTAGTCATTTCCAAAGAAGGACTCAGGGCTGTGCATTTTGGCAATGTAAAGGAATAGTTTCAGAGCTTCAAAACTGAAAAAAAATCAGAATTTATTATATATAAGCTAGTTTGTTTGTAACAGACGGTACACATCAGACCTCCAAGTAGTCACCATTGACGTTTAAGCATTCGCCTCACTCTTGTATCAAAGTTTGTATCCCGGCCTAGAAAAAATCTTTGTCAATTGTCTGTATCAGAAGTGACAGCTTGTTTCACGTCGGCGACTGTTGTAAATCGCTTGCCAGGTGCTTTTGTAAGGTCCAGAGACATGGAAAATACTGGATCCCATGCTGCCACTTGAGTTTGTGGCTCGTTACCGCGCTACGGCTTCGAGGTTTGTGGACCACTCTCCCTAAAGTCCGCATCTCGCGCCCACGGATTTCCATCTCTTGGGACCACTTAAGCAGCATCTGGCTGGCCAGCGGTTTGCAACAGACGCCGAAGTGAAGCAGTGTCGCCGCCTGGAAAAGACACTTGACGTAGATTTTGTCTACGCCAGCATACATACCGTGGGGCCACGGTGGTACAAGTGCTGAATTGTCAATGGTCATTACGCGGAGGTCTGGTGTGTACCATCTGCTACCCATGTGCTATGTACACATCGAAGTCTGTGTATAGTTCTCGGCATCAGAGTGTTCCTTAGCTAATACTTTAAGCTTTTTAGGTCTAGTACAGCATAAAAATTCGATTCCCGATGGTGTCTCTGGAATTTTTCACTTACATAATCGTTTCGGTCGCACTATGGCCCTGGGGTCGACTCAGCCTCTAACAGACATGAGTACCGGGAATCTTTCCTGGGGGTAAAGGCGGCCGGTGCGTAGAGCTGACAACGTTACCACCTTCATGTGCCGATTGTCTAAAAACCTGGGAGCCTCGACCTCCTGGAGCCCTAAGGGCCTTCCTAAGCCTGTATGGGACTGCTTTACCTTTACCTTTACAGCAATAAAAGTGCATAAATGTTGGTGATGGACGTGTAAAAATTAGCAATCTTTAAGAAGTAGAAGGGTAATATTAAAGTATGTTTTAAGGTAATGTGTTGTGAGGATGGGTGGTGGTGGAAATTTGTGTAGATCGTCTTTGGTGTTGGCGGTGATCTACAGTTCGTGTAGAACAGCGTGGCACTAGTGTATCCACGGTATCCTATAGCTCCGGCTGGTGTCGCATGTCGATCTGCGCAACCAGATGTCATGCTATTTCACGTCAGCTGTGCTGTCATAGGCCTATTTAGTTAACACAGACCTACAATATATAAATGGAGAGAATACTGGGTATTTGCATTAAAATTAATTAATTCTAAATTACAGGTTTCAAAACAGTCGGGGGTTTATTTCCGTTAGTGACAGACCCTGACGGAGAGAGAACTGAACTGCTGTGAAAAACAACACTAAAGGGAAACTGGCTGCAGTTTTGGGAATTTGCAATATTTTCTTGTGCAGATAATCTTGCGCGCACGGGATAACATTTTGAGTATGTTCGTATGTGCGTGCTCTGTTATGTTCTTGTATTCCAGCTAATGATGCAGGTGCAGTGCATCAGTGAATATAGGCACTTAAAACTACTGGGCCTTATTCGATGACTGAGTATAATCATGGCGGAGTTAGTTTTTGATTTGTTTAGAGATCTAAATAATCTCATAGTGGCTTGTGAACGGATTTGAAATGAACATACGAGTATATCAAAATATATATAAGTTACCGTATTTTCGTGATCGACTGGACTCAAAATCGCTAATCTCCTATTACCTTCGTATATAATTTAGTGTTTTTCGTTCCTGAGTAAAAATTCTGAGCCTTGCTGCCCTATCATATGTGATGCAGGTCCGTAAAACAATGTGGAACTTCCACGTGGGTCTTCACTTTGACATTTACGTTTAAGTAACATTAACTTTTTATTTTACTTTCGCGTCATCCTTTGCCTTTAGTTTGTAAAATAAAGTGCATGGAATTCAAAGTAGATAAAAAAACAAATTATACCAAATATAGCCACAAAGTCTAAATAGTAGTAGTCAGAATTGTTAATATGAATCACAAAAGTGTCATTGATGGATTTTTAACAGAAGACAGACAAGTGGCCCCCTCTGTCAACAGAAACTTGAATTATTCAGCTGAAAATTAATGTAATGTTTTGAGAAAGAGTCTTCCTATATTATTTACATGTCTTGAAGTTCGCGTAATTACATTGGCTTATACTGATTTTAATTGTAGTGGGGAGACTGTAACACAAAAGTAATCCTCTGAAAATCTGACAGAAATACAGACAGAAGAGAAGGGGTATGCGATAAAGTGTTAAGCACCACATTTATTACGGAGGATAGGAGATAGAAAATTTTCTTATGTGATGTATAGTAGGCTGTTCCCGCTCGTCCTTCTGGTACACGTAACCTGGAGTGAAGGTAGACCGCTGGGAAAGGTAGAAGATAAGTGGACTCTTTGAGTGTGCAGCAGAGGAAAAGTTTGAAGATAAAAATTTATCTGACGAGTTTGAAGATTTATTTCCTGCTTCATAGACAGCACTTCATCTTCACTTGCTAGATCAAGATGGGTATATTGTTTAGGGCTGTAAACATTGTTTATTCTGAGAACAGTACGTAAGACATAAATCACTGTGAGGTAAAATGCAGGGCTTTTTATTGTTGCATCCGTTGATATATATATACTTGTCCTTGGGCTTTAAAGGGTTAAATGTTTTTAGGTTCTGTCTTTGGTTTGTTGTATAAAAATCGGAAGAATATTCTTATGTTATCTCTGTTGTGTTAATGTTTTTGCAACATATAATAACTGTTGTTGGAGTTTCAAAGTTGCCGGCTTGCTACTGGTTAGTTACGATGTTGCCAAGACTCCATTTGAAGCAGCTTTCTTTGAAGAAAACGTGATAGTGTGATCGAAGACCTTATCACATGCAGACGTAAAGGGTTCTTGATATCATCTATAGGTTGACACAGGTGGGGTCGAACAATGAACGCGAAGCGCTGTAGCAGGTAGCGGGTTCACTGCTGAGTAGACCCAACTGAGCACTCAATTATTCTGATCTTACGGAAGTTTGGAAACTGTGCAAAAAAATAGCTTCTTTGTCGGGGCCACATGCAAGGGGTATTTCATACTCCGACTGAATCCTTTTACTGTAATATGTATAGATAATTTGTAACAAATGTACTGTACAGAAGAACTGGAATGAAAACAACCAGTACACTTTCTGACGGGAAATATGATGTGACGATTTTAATTCGAGTAAACTGTTTCAATATTTTTAGGCGCGTTCGTTAAAATTGCAAAGCGACTATTAGCTTCGTCTGTCTGTCCATCCTCATAGAACAATTCGGCTCCCACTGGACGGATTTCCATGAAATTTGATACTTGAGTATTTTTCGAAAATTTTGTTGAGAAAATTAAACTTTCATTAAAGTCTGACAATGAATAACGGTACTATACATGAAGACCACGTGCATTTATGATAAAACCTAGCTGAATATTCTTATAATGAGAAATGTTTGAGACAAATTTGTGTAAAAAAATGAAGCTAGACATTTCATGGTCCAATAACTTTTTTTTTTTCGAAAATCGTGTCGTTTATGAGATAATGTGGAAAAATATGGTAGAGTCAGACAGAACACAAGTGACAATATAATACGGCGCATGCGCTTTGCATGCTGGATAACTAAGGCTACAGACCCACACTCAGAATATGTAACATGTTCTGCGTTTCCACAGCAACAGTGGTTCCATGAACGCGCCTCAGTCTTACGTTTATACGCACATTGCCTGTTTTTTTACACTCGCAGGCTGTTGTCTATACTAAAGAATTTATAACTTACGAAATTCTAGAAATTTGATAGGTAGCAGTTATCTGCATAAACGAACATTAGTTTTAGACATGAATTGAAATTTGATATTAACGAAAGAGAATTTGAAGGTGTCGACTGGAATTATCTGGCTTGAGATCCAGTGGCCGGCTATTGTGAAAGTTTTAATACTTTCGGTCTCAGAATATCGTCTTGGACTGGACGGGACCATGAGTCGTTTGCCGGAGGTCCTGAATTCAGTTGTCTTCCCCCGCTGCCGGCTAATCTGAGGCTATAGTGATATCATCAGTTCCTCCATATTAATACCGGAGTAATACCTCTAATTAGGACACTAGCACTTTATTCTACGCCTCCTTCATTTCATTTATCATTTCACTCCCGCCATTTGACGCTGCATTTTTACGCGCTTTCGCAAAATTGCGAATAGCGACTATTAGCTTCGTAATGTCTGTCTGTGTCTTGTCCGTCCGCATGGCACAATTGGGCTCCCACTGGACGGATTTGAATGAAATTTGATATTTGAGTATTAGTCGGAAATGTTTCGATAAAATTCAACTTCCATTAAGATCTGAGGAGAATAACGGGTACTTCACATGAAGGTCTATGTACGTTTGTGATATATCGCTGAATTCTTGTTATAATGAGAAATGTTTTAGACAAACGTTGTAGAGAAAATCAAAATACATTTTATGTTCAATAAATTTTTCCCGAGAATCGTGTCCTTTATTAGATAATGTGGATAAATGTGATAGAAGGGGACAGGACATAGATAACAATGTAATATGGCAATGCGATTTGCATGCTGGATAACTAAGGTTACAAACACACACTCAAAATATATAATGATTATTGCTTTTTCATGGTAACAGTGGTTACGCGAACGTGCCTGCATGTTACACTATGCATTCATTATCTCTCATTTTTGATCTGTTAACAGCTGCGTTAAGTAAGCCATCTGATGTTTCTAAGAGGCAATGTTTTGTGCATTTATCTTTGCCTTTAGTTGGCATTTTATGTAGGGTGTAATATTGACGGTGATATTAAAACCCGTATTTTGGGGAAGCAGAGTATAACGCTGCTTTTAAATAATGAAGGGACTTAATTACCGTTAAACACAACTAGTGTATATTGTATACTTCATTGTGCAACTTGTTTCCACTCAATGTGGTCATCTTCAGGGCAATAATATAAAATTCGTAATAAGTATTGTATACAGTTGAATTAAACACAACGGGACGACAAACATAAAAACTGCTTTTGAACTTTGTGTAAGTGGTGTTGGTGTACTCCAGGCTTTTCAAAAGTGAGGTACGATTTTGTTCTTTATAATCAAATCTTAGTTTTTTTTATTTATTGTGAGCATCTTTGTGCTCTCGTAGCAAAAAAACTTGCAGCGCATTAGTTCTCGGAAAAAATGTAATTGTTTAGTCCTCTATAACTCTGACTTAAAACCCTTGAGTAAGTCAACCTCAGTGAGAGTTTAATAAACGTGCGCCCTGAAAACTCGCTCACAAAATTGGGTCTAAAAGAGCAGGAAAGGGTGTTCATTCAATACCCGGTGCAAAATTTGTATCAATATATTAAATGTATCATTATTAACACAGTATAATTAATAATGCTGTGCAGACACTTCTTTACGAAGAATATGTTAATTTATAGGGAAATATTTTCTGCTGGGAATGAATTAAATTGCCTTCAATATGTTTTCTATATTTGTGCATGAAAGAAAATTTTCTACAAATAAAATAGATGTAGAAACGTAGGTGCAATTATTACCCTTGATACTCAACGGGCTTTATACTAATAAATAAATAATAAATTGAAAAGAATAAATAAATAAAATGCAGGAAATATTTTAAGAACTTGGAGACTTCTCCAGAATTAATCTCTTACATTGAGTTCATAAATACTCTCAAAACGAATTTACTCCAGAGATTTGGCGTACACAAACGACATGCCCTGAAGGCGGGCGAAATACTATCTTCCTGGCAAGTATTATGTATCTTAACCATATAAAATTCAGTCATAACTATGTCTCACGTGCTCTAACATTAAGAAATTCTACATTTGGCCACAAGGTCTATGTATTTTTTCCTTATGATTCTTAAAACAAACATCGATTATATCCCTAAACGGCATTCACCGGTTAGGGTTGCCAATGGAGACAGATTGTGTTCTGTGTGAGGTATGAACTGAACGTTTATACTAGTACTGACGAACGTCAGTTTTGGAAGTGTTAAAGCGCGGTTTCCTTCTGAATTACTGAGGGATGAGACTAAGCTTAATTAAACTACATAAATCTTCTTGTTAGGATACAAGCCTAAGATGTCCTCGAAGTTCGGCAGGATGTTTAAAGAAGATGATAAGGGGCATTTCTATCATATCGGATGATGTTTTGGCAACCCAATATGAGGCTCCATCCTTCTTATCAATTGAATTCTTATATCCCACATTAGAACAGTAAACAATATGAAAAAAGTTTGTTGACTATAGATTGGTTGCATGTGTGAAAATGACTGTATACAGGATGTAACTAAAATGCTTCGAAAGACTTCAAGAGTGAGTTCTTCACATCAAAACGAATAAGAAACTCACATAAACGTAATCTGGAGATAAGTGGTTTTTAGTTTAATTGAAAGAATACATCAACATTAAATACCTGAATTACGTAATATTTTACTTACTGCTGACACAATACATTTACAACACACGTTCCCAATTCAATAAGTGTCGAGTTCTTACTGTGTATCAAGTTACAGTTCACATCAAATGCTCAAAGTGTCCTCCACCTGAAGCAATGCACCTATGGACACGTCTGATCGTGGACTGTCCCACCCTTTCAAAAGGTCCCGGGGCGGTTGCGAATGGTTTGACAAGCATACAAAAATGCGCTGGTAAAGTGTCTCTTAATGTCATTTGGAGCTGAATGCACTTGGGTTTTCAAGCATTCCTACAGTTAAGACTAAAGGATTGATGTCAACACGTTTTTGGGCTGTACCTCGAAAACTGTTTGCAGAACTATATAGATATGAAGTCTTTCCTTGTTTTGATGTGGGAAACTCACTCCTGAAGTTTGTCCAAGCATTTTAGATACACCCTGTATACATAACCTAAAATATTAACCCTGACGTTTTGCAAATTTGTGCTAATACAGTTTCTGTCTCTGTGAGCCATTCGGCATATTTACACAAGAGCTATTGATAGCATAAAGGGTCATACATAACCAGTAATTCTTTGCAGCAGACGGAAGATATTCACATGTCAATCACCCAGCAGCATACAACCTTGATACACACACATAAACCAAAATCAAACAAAACTCCTTCATTCGGAGAAGCCCGGGCGGTAACAGTCAATTATACTCAAAGAATTTGGACCTGGGTATGATCCGAATTTCCAAGGTCGTAGATAATCATGTATAAATAGATTTAGAAAGTTTATTTTACATTTTGCAAGCAAGATAGGGAATTGGGAACATAAAATAATTGTGTTCAAGAAATGGCTTCCGCACTGAGGCACGTAGCCACACCCAGAAACAGTTTCAAGTCTGATAAAATTTGACATTATATATTCCGTGCATTTTTCTTAAAAGTAATTACAATAATCAACAAATGCACATAAACCGACTAAAATCATACATGATATATAAACATTCCTACATGGTTCAGTGCCAGGACGCCATTTTCAGGGAATCCAAATAACAAAGCTTTTGCAAGTATCAACATAACAATTTGGTACTACATTAATAAAATGTTAAAATATTAAAGTTATAAATTTATCAAGTTGTTGGCTTCAGAATTTATATTTTGTTTCCCTGAAGATGGCGTCCTGGCCCTGAAACATGTAGGAATTTTATATATGTTATGTATGATTTTTAGTCGTTTTATGTGCTTTTGTTGGTTGATATAATTACCTAATGAAATGTGTCCATAACAAATTGCTGTGGTTTGGATTGTTAATGATGGAACAGCTGTGTGCTCTTTCCGTTTCAGCACACCCAGTAATCTTATTACAGAAATAATGACTGTTTGCCACCATTTTACCACATGTTTTAAATTACACTTTTCTATGCTATACCGATGCAAAATGTTTAATTATCCGAATTTCTCTAATTTTTCTTCAGAAGGAGCTCGAAAATTAATGAATATAATAACATTCTCCTCAGAATAGAAAGCTTTTTCAGAAACTGAAAGTCGATTAACTATTCAAGACAGATTCCATTTCTGTACTAAGCAATTTTAATTGTATTCCCCTGTTGAAGTTCAGTCCTATCAAGTGTTCTGTTCCTTTCGTATTTTCCGACAAAAAATGTGAAAATATTGCGCCATTATTTCATGCATGTTACGTTCCTTTCGTTTATGTGTTTGACATAACAGTATTGGTTGAGAAATAGGAATGTTACTGCTGTTCATTAGTCTTTAAAAGGCCTTCGTATATGAGAACACGCGTAAAAACACTCCTAGAAACTCATTTTATATATTTAGGCAACAAGAATATTTACTGCATTTTTAAGACATGCTGTTTAATCTGTGTTTTATTTTACAGACAATGTCGTTTATTTCATAATTTTATCTTTTTCTTTACGTACAAATAATACATTTTTCATAAACCATGCGCTAAAATTTAAATACCCACCACGGTCGGATAAAGTTTAAGCGAAGTTTTCCATCGGTCTACTAATTTCTGCCTGTTACGTCAACTTTGGACATTCTCCTTCTCACGAAACGCGAATTCCACACCTGTACAAAAGAGGGTAAATTTATAATTAATATTACTAAATCCTTGGGTTTTCCCTTTAGGCTAATATTAAATACGTTATTCTAAGCGATGGCCAAGTCCAGACCTCCAGTATTACCAAGGATCATACACCATCTTTAGAAGCTTTTAGCACTGGGACAGAATTATAATCTTTATATTTTAATGCCTAACATTTTGGATAAGAGAACAGAAAAGTAATATATTCTGAATTGAAAGTAACAAAAAATTCGACGAAACTAATGTGTACAGAATTAAATATAAAATTAATGTGGTTCATAGCGCGTAACCCTGACTGATATGTGCTGTATTGACGCCGTGGACGAGACACGCCTACTCCCGATCGTCTGAAATTGTATCATATTTCGTTTCAAGTATGCGACAAGGACGCGAAGTGGCGTATCGAATTATGAGCAATGACGGTCGTTAGCTGTACGTATGCGTAGTCACACCAGAGCGCACGTAACGTAGTCAGAATGCATGCTTCAGAGAGAGAGGTTGGTGGACTTCTACTACATCAATATAGAATCTCACCTGTGAATATTTTGAAGACTGAAGTATTCGCCTTCTGTTCCACACTAGGGTACACTTCTTGTTCTCTGGGTATCCAGTGTTTGGATTCCGTAATCGGCTTAATGTTACTTTAAATGTATCTGAAAACAATACATTCCACCAGTTTAATTCCAGTAAATAAAATATACTTCACTTATTTTGAAGAAGGTGTAGCATTTGGATATTTTTTTTTTCCAAATTACGATTATTGAAAAGATATTTGTTAAATATCTACAGAGGGAATAAATCTTGAGATATTTTCTCTTCTGTGATGTTGCACAGCGTAGATTGGTAATTAGTTACCAACGTTTCTGGAAAACCTATCGGTCCCATCTTCAAGGGTCAAGCAGTCCAAGAAGAATCTTTTTTAACCTACTTTGCAGGTGAGACTTTTTTTAGCTGTACAACATGCGTGTGACCCTACTGAATACATTTGGAATTAATGTCTGTATTAAAGATGTGACAATTTTTGTAAATAGGCAGGACACGAGACAATGTCTGTCCTGCAAGAGACATATGCACATTTTGTCTCTAAAAGAGACATGTGACAATGTCTATCCCTGCTCAAGACATATACAATTTTTTCTCTACAAGAGACGTGTGACAGCTTTCGTGTCTACACAATACACGTGGTAATTTCTGTATATAGACACAAGACACGTGACAATACCTCTCTCAATAAGAGACATGTGACAGTTCAAATCTCTACAGGAGACATGTGACGTCTTTACAGGACTTGTGATAATATTTGTACAGGAGGCATCTCGAAATTTATGCCCTGGCAGAAGAGATGTGCCAATATGTGTCTATTGGAGACATGTGACACTGTACATTCCACTGAGACATGTGACAATGCGTATCCGTACTGGAGAGGTGTAACAGCACAAATCTCTACTCTAGACTCCAGTAACCCTTAATGTTTATGTTGATGTCTTAGCACCGTTCCCCAGTAAACGTAAGAACATAATTCACGTGACTAGGACTGATGGTTCTTTATTGCTTGAAGAAAATATGCATTTAATGGCGGTGGTATGCTTTAGAAGCAGCAATTTCATACCAATCATTTATATGATCGTAAAATATTATTAGAACATAATGTACATTGTTTTTAATTATGGATATCGTATGTAGTTTTTCTTAATGTGAATATTATATGATCATATATGTAAATATCGGGTGTTTCCTCTGGTAATTTTTTCGAACTCCTTTATGGTGGGCTAGCTGGGCCGAAACGCTTTGGAGGTACAAAGAAACGGTTCATTTATCCAAACCTCAGTGTACACAGTTGGCATGATTTAAGGACAGATAAAATAAACGCGGTAAAATATGACACCACAAGACCGTCATCTCTGATTTGGTGCAATTTGTCACCAGAGAAGATGAGCCATATTTGGTCGAATATCGCGGGTTGAACATCAGTGTTTTAAAGTTGCGTCATAAGAATCGCAATTGCGTTGGTGTTCGGGCAGCTTGTTACGGCTTTAGTGTTCTTTAATTGCACATCAGTGCGGCTCAAGGAAATATCAACATGCCGACATTTTTTTCCGCCCTCTGAGGATGACAAGAATTGTTGCTGCTACGAATGACTTCGTTAAAACTTTAACACAAAAAATAGGTACTGGTTTTGCAACTCGCATTACACTAAGGTACAAAACAAAGTGCTTGCCATGTCGTATAACTCCCATATTGATTACGAAATTGGTACTTATTAACACGCTGTCAATCAACTGAAATACATTATTTGTAAATGAAAATTAACATGGAATTACACACGTCATCGTCACCTTCGTCGTTATCTCCGTCGTCGTCGTCATTATCATCATAATCATTATCGTCATCGAGATTGAAATCATTAAATTTCAAATACCTGCGAAAAATAAAACAAATTACTGTGACGTCAGTAAATATGTTACGGAAAGAAAAAATTCAGAAAATGTCTGTTATTATCCCTTTAGGGCTCAGTGGTAACCATATGGAACACCTGCTGTAACACAAAGAAAATCTGTATTTAGTCTACACAGTGCTGTAATATGTTATAAGTTTTAAAACTTTCGCGGCAACATGATTCAATATATGTCTTTTCGGGCGCACAGCCGCGTCAACTCGTTTGAATACAACGTTTCGGGGACTAGCTCCGTCCCCATCCTCAGGCAAAACAAAATCAGTTTTGCCAGATGATGGGGACGGAGCTAGTCTCCGAAACTTTGTATTTAAACGAGTTGACGCGGCTGTGCGCCCGTGAAGACTATACTGTAATATGTTCCTTATGACCCTCATAACAAGGAGCGATTATTTCCCCAAACTGGATTAATATGTTGATATTTCTAATTGAGAAGGACTCTGTTCTCTGTGAGGTGCGAACTGAGTTGTATATTAAATTAGGTGGTTGTCTTTCTTCAGCGGGTTAAAGAACGCTTTTTCTGGTGCTTAGAGTGGCGTAAGACGTGCGGATTCGACTAAGAAAGAGACAGCAGCGGGCAAGGTTGTCCATATTTCTAGGCACCACTGCATGGTGGCTTATTTATTAGAGTTGACGTAAAGTTTGGCACATTCTTAACATCGATACTGGATTAAGTGATTGGTCTGTGGCCTGGAAGTGGTGACAAAGAGAAATGTTCAATAAAATTTTCTTGGGATAGCAGCGCCTCATGTGGTTGAGTGACGAGTAAACCAACTTTTTTCGAGAGCCATCTCTGTCCTCGTCATCAGGGAACTGTTCCCTGATAGCCAGAGAAAATTTTATTGAATTTAGAGCCGCTAAAGAGAAATGTTCTTGCTCTTTTCCCAGATACTGAAACCAACTACTCCAGCCCACGTCAAGGAACATTTCTTGCAGCAATATCAATCTTCCCCTATACGGCATGCAGTCCCGACATAGAAAACCGAATGTATAAACAGACTGTTAATATAGAATCTACGAGGGAGTTCCGCTTTAAGCTGGGCGCTCTTATATTATGTATAGGATTTTTAATGCTTAAGAAAGTTACGTAATGCCGAAAGGTTAACAGAGGCTAGTGAAATCCTCAAACGCGGTTCGGATCTGTAAATGAACGGGGGGAAAATAAAAAGAAAAAAAGGCACAGAGTATCGTGTGATGAAACGCTGTCTGTTGATTCCCATTACTTGTTATACTGCATCCACCGTACGATTGTTGATAGCACTTCTCCTGTTTTGCTGTCTGGAGACTCCCTGACGGCGGAACGAGCTCCCCATGGGTATCAGTGTTGCAGTGAATTCAGTATTCTGACGGCATACAGCGTTTGCAGCTTCTTGCCAATGTCTTTCCACTCAAAAAGACAAAATTCAAAACGTGCTTGGATTTTAAAGAGCAGCGCCCCTAGCAACGTGAGTCTCTTTCTTCTTTCTTTCTTTTCATTCTCCAAATAACATTTTATTTTAACGCATTTCTTCCTCAATATTTAGTCAGCATTATGCAATCTGACACTTCAAGCACATTTGCGCCCCTAATCCCATGTCCTATTATTTTGCCAAGCCCGTGTATATTTAGAAATGTTAATCAGTATAGAATTTCATTTTGATGAACGTGGTATTACTCGTGCTTTCCTAAATGACGCAGACAGTAGCTTAGAAGGTATAGTGTAGAATGGTAGGTTTATTAATGAATTTCGACAAAAGCGGTGTTGGACTAAGGTGTCATAATTTCCCTGCGTTTGCCTGGAGGGACTGACACGAATTACGGGTGACTTTATTTAGTCAAGCCCGTTTCTCGCCTGACATTTGAGCCTGGGATCTCCCATAGACGAAGCAAGGGTGCTGCTTCTGTGCCTCCATATTCGATACGGTTACCATGCAATACTGAAGACAATAAAATATCGGATTGTTGCATTGGCTTAAGTACTTCAAAATTTCTGAAGTCCGTACTCAACCGTGTATGGAACAATGGTTACATTTATGTACCACCAGGTTTAGCATTCGAAAATCCTACTTTCTGCCCACAGAATATGTTTTTTATGATTGTGAGATCAAATATCAAGTACTTCCTTATCCTGCATTAAATGAGTGGTGTTAATAAACGAGACAAACTGGTTTACTGCGCGGTACGGACTGAATTTATATATGCAATTAAGGCAAATTTTTGTCTTCAAAGGGTTAAATTCGATCTTGACACTGCAAATTGCTTTTGTTGGTATTAAATAAATATCTTGGTTATTCTCATATTTTTGTTTTCACAACAAAGTGTAAATCTTCTCACCCCTCAAATTTCCTGCTATTGAAGGAGTTTTGATTTTTCAGCTCTTTTGTCTAATACAACTAGTAACGTGGTTCAGTGACTACTGTAATGAAATGTAGTGTTCGATAACAGAAGGGGAATTTTTTTGAAATGCTGAGCGACTGTGAGCTTATTAAGGACTCCATGGAGTCGGTTCGAATATACAAAATTTATCGCATGGTGCCAAGGTGTTGCATGACACGGATAGGGTGAATCCGTATCGATAGCGTGAACCCATATTGTGTCTAACATATTTACGTGATATATCAATATCGATTGGTTTCAAGAAATCGTCAATACGCGCAGAAACTTTTATTTTACGGACAGTGGATCGCAGTTTGTCATACAGATTTATCGATATCAAGTGATATTTTCAGGACAGGCGGCGTGTGTTAATTCCGGTCCGTGAGTGCAGAACCCCGCAACGCTGTGACAAGTCACTGCCGAGGTGCCGTCGTTATAGCTTTTATGCAAAAAAGTAGTGATGGAGATGCTGGGTATGGGGATCTGCGTAATCAAGGGGCCATTGTCTCTGGCTTTGTTCGACTCGATGGCTGCCTTCATTTGAATAATGCTGATTGCTCGTGACGGCCTGCCGTCTTCTGTGACATGTGCAGCGTGTTCCGATATTTGCTGAACGTACTGTTGGGGTAGGATGAAGTTACTGAAATCTGGGTGGTTAATCTTAGAGCACATGCCCTTTATGCAACATGTTGGATTCAATTTCTGTAGCTGTAGATCAGAAACGCGATCGTAATTTTGGGATTTAAAAACAAAAACATATTTTATTGTTGCTCGCTAGTGTCTATGCTGATTTGTGTGGCTTAGGCTAGTGTGATCCAAGGTGTCCAACGCCGTCGGCCACTTGGACACACAGTCTTAACTTAGCGAGCCACACGTGACAATTTTGTACTTCCAAAATTATGTACGGCTGAATGAAGATAGAATTGTTGATTTATAAGGCCTGCAAATTCATATATTATGAAGTATGAAATATTTAGGCACTAAATATTCTTTATGGATATAGGAGAGTGGCTTCCTTATAAAATGGAAAATTTTATTTAATGCTAGGTTTTCGTAAGTTTAGGGGTGGAGTAGGAAATATATAGCCTAAAATGTCACTAAACTTCCAAGAAAAACGCGTGAAAGGTGTCTGATAACTAACTAGCTAACTCCGTAATGCTGAGTTTTCTTAAGAAGCCAACACTTCCTCAGCAAGTCAAGAAATCTCCTGCAATTTATTGAACCTGTAAGTTCATTACCGTGTTCACAACAGCCCGCCACTTATTCTGAAGGCAGATGAATCCAATCCACGCCATACTGTCCTATTTCATTAAAAACAATTTTAATATTACTCTCCCATCTACTCTTAGGTTTTCCAAGCGGTCTCTTACCTTCATGTTTCCCCACCTGAACCCTGTATGCACTTTTCTTCTTTCCCATACGTGCAACATGCTCCGCCAATTTCGTCCTCCGTGATACGATCACCCGAATAATACTCGTATTTGGTGAAGACTGCAAATTATGAAGCTCCTCATTATACAGTTTCCTCCAGCCTCCTCTTAATTCCTCCCCTTAGCTCCAAATATTTGCCTCAGCACCCTGTTCTCGAACACCCTCAGTCTGTCCTTCGGTGGCGCAGTTGGTTGAGGCACTGCGCTACAAACCGGAACGTCCCGGGTTCGATTCCCGATGGTGTCGCTGGAATTTTTCATTGACATAATCGTTTCGGTCGCACTATGGCCCTGGGGTCGACTCAGCCTCTAACAGAGATGAGTGCCAGGAATCTTTCCTGGGGGGTAAAGGCGGCCGGTGCGTAGGGCTGACAACCTTACCACCTTCATGTGCCGATTGTCTAAAAATCTGGGAGCCTCAACCTCCTGGGACCCTAAGGGCCTGTCAAGGCCTGTAATGGGATTGCTTTAGCTTTTTGATTCTGAGACACAAATATCGACCTGCGGGCCTGATGTTGAAAACTCTAGCTTAGGCCGGTGGTCTTTTCCGCCCTCCTGATTGCGGGATAAGTTTTATTAAGCTATTAATAACACGTATTTTTCTGAATTCATTCTTACCGTATAACTACGGATGTATTTTGTGTTTGTTATGTTTTTGTATTAATATTCGCACATTAAATTTTAGATAATGGCACACAGGTTTGAGTATTATGTAGCAAAATGGGGGCTTCAGTTTAGTAAACTTATGTACTAGATATGCTTGTCTCAAAAACCTGATTATATAGCGATTATTTTTCAGCATTCAGAGGGTTCGTCACATGACGGTGTTTGAACGCAGGCTGTTGAGATAAATATTTGGAACCAGGAGTACGGAGAAAACTTATGATGAGGAGTAGTTTCCACGGAATGTTACTATAGATATCAAGCAGAGAAGAATGGAATGAGTGAGAAGTTTAAAATGCATGGGAATCTGTGAATTACATAAAAACGTTTAGTCGGAAAATATGATGCGATCAGTCATTTGGGAGACATTAGGTACAGATGGAGGACACGATTGGAGTTGTATAAAGAAATAGGAGAGGATCGGGCTTGGATTTGTCTCGCCCTGGAAAGTGTCCACTGGCTAGTTGTTTTGAACAGTATCATGAACCACTGGGTTCCATAAAATGTTTTGCTAATTTCTTGAAGAACTGAGCTACTATTAGATTCTCCAGAAAGACACTGCTCCAGTTATTTACTTACCTGTCGAAGGCAAGTCTGAAAAGGTGCCACTACACCAACGTGAACCACCTTAATACACTTACAGAGAGAGTATGTAGGCTCAAAGTGTAACGCCTCTGAAATGCATACTGGAGACACTCAAACTCTTAACGCCGTGACATGCATACTGGAGACACTCAAACTCTTAACGCCGTGACATGCATACTGGAGACACTCAAATTCTTAACGCCGTGACATGCATACTGGAGACACTCAAACGATAACGCCGTGACATGCATACTGGAGACACTCAAACTCTTAACGCCGTGACATGTATACTGGAGACACTCAAACGATAACGCCGTGACATGCATACTGGAGACACTCAAATTCTTGACGCCGTGACATGCATACTGGAGACACTCAAACGATAACGCCGTGACATGCATACTGGAGACACTCAAACTCTTAACGCCGTGACATGTATACTGGAGACACTCAAACGATAACGCCTCTTACATGTATACTGGAGACACCAAGTGTTTCGTGCTTTTCCTCAGTTTTTCCAGACGAATTCCGGTGTTGTAATTTAAATTAGACCACAACTTGTTCCTGCCAAGTCTTTGAAATATATATTTATCTGTCATCCAGTCACTCACCACTATATAGTCTGACGGACAGCTTCGTTAGTAATCTGCAGATACTGAAATCTGTTACAGCTGAAGAAATAAGAAACTGGAGGAAAAGTTTCTTTGTCACATATGTAAGATATGAGGAATTGCGGAGCCGTTAGGGCAGCCAGGCGCTGTCGGAAGAACGTTGTTGATAAGATTGCCGCGCTAGAGGAGGGAGGTGCAGATAGGTTTTCACTGGTAACTTAATCCTACACATCCTGCTTGTGGAGCTCAACAGACCGGTACAACAGGAAGGATTAATTGTATGCACGGGGTATTGGCACTGACTCACATGTGGCAGATAATAGCAAACTCGCATTGTTCGTCTATTTAGCGCACTAGAAATCCACCCTAAAAATTGAAGAAAACCTGCTGATCTCGCTTACACTTCCGTTTCGTCACTTCCGCAAGACACGTGCGAGGGAATACGTACAGTGATCAGTGGCGTATCAGAACACAGCTTTAACGATTTTATAACACAGTGCAACGGCGAATGAAAGTAAAATATTACAAGAAATGCCAACCGCAGAGCACTATTAAAAAAGTAGGTATTGATTAAAGACCCAACATATATTTATTTAATCCCTGATCATGGCGGACCGCCGAAACATATTGGGTCTTTAACTAAGAAATACGGCTTTTAATTGTTGGTATTTCTTGTAATAGAGCCAGGGACTTAGCCGGTTGGGGGGGGGGGGAAGTGGTGCGGCTGCCCCCGGATGGCAGAGTCCAAGGGGCGGCAAAACAAGTATTTTAAATGAAAAATTTCGTTTTCTGCGCCTAACAAATTCTAAATTACTGAGCCAAATAAAATAAAGTTAAATAGATGATTGCCATTTTTTAAAATTTATAATGTACGTTACGGGCGGCCATTGTGATTACTCATTCCGGGCGCCCAAAAAACCTAGCTACGCCACTGAATAGAGCACAGCGTTTTGATTCTCAGTGGGGTTATCGGCTTTCATCACTGATTGTTTATGAGGTTTGCCGCAGTAATTCTGACAACAGGGGGTTTAGCATAAAATTGTTCACGTCATTATCATCTGCCCATAATATTCAACATTGTACAACAATAAACTGAAGTGCAGTGTGGTACGTCACAAGGGTCCGGAGTTCCGGGTTCAAATCTTGGTTTTTGACTAACTTGGTTAAAATTTAACGTTTTCTCGGTTTCTTCAGGAAAATGCCGATTGATGTCTCAAAATCGACCTTGATTCTTTTGTTCTTACTCCTCTCCAATACGTAGAAAGCTGGTGATGGAAGGCAGTCCGGACTTAACGAGACGATATGGAGAAGAGTAGGGGGAAGACGACAAATCGGAGGTCGGTACAGGCACTAAGTTACCGTCCGTGTAGTGAAGACGAAGGACACTCTGGTTTTCTTAGGCGGATTCAGAACTTCTCCCACTTCTGCGATTATTATTATTTTGGTCGAGATTCGAAATGTGATCCTGCAGACTATGAAGCCAAATTAGCAGTATTATAACCCATAAATGCACTTTTTGTATTTCTGTTACACTTTTTCCCTACACATGTTTCGGCTGTGGTCCAGCCATCATCACGGTACACTTGTAGGTTCACTTCACTGGCACAGGTTCATTTTGTATTATCACACGTCATCACAAAGCTTTTGGTTTTGTACTGTTATATATATCTACAACCCAAAGTATTATACCTCAAGCTTTTAACGCAAGACGAACACAACCTGCATTTGAGAGTGAACAGAAACTACAAAAACAAAAACATTGCGATGACGTGTGATAATACCAAATGAACAAGTGCCAGTGAAGTGAACCTACTAGTGTACCCCAGATGATGGCTGGACCACAGCCGAAACATATGTACGGTAAAAGTGTAACAGAAATATCAAAAAGTGCATTTGTTGGTTATAATACTGCTAATTGAATCAAAATGCACGGTGAAAATAACGTGAAAATGATGAAGCCAAATGTCTCACAATTTAGTCCAAAAGCGTGATGACTCTTGATTGTAGTGACTGACTGCTTGAGCGACGATTTATTAACGGAATGGAATTACAGATGATATTAGGCCTCAGGTTTGTAACACTGGCCATTGTGACATAGTGAAGTTCATTGGTACTGATGCGGTCCTGGATGGAAACGTGGGCGCAGAACTAACTGTACTGGCACATTGTGTGTGAATTTACTTAGTCCCTAGAGAAAAATTCAGGAATATTACCTTAAATTAGTTCAAGACCAAATCCACATTATCTACAGTTCATTAGGCAAATTAACTGGTCATATCATTCTACGCTGTATGGCGTGACTTACTGGCAGCATCGTTACATAAAATAAATAAGAAAAGTAAGGTTTTGTAACGCTGAATTGGAAGGATATCGAAGAAAATCTCCAAGGCTCTCTTTCATGGCATTATCCTTAAATTGTCGTGGAAGCTGCAAGACTCCTGTTATCATGTTTGACATGCTGTTACAGAATCAAACCAGATACTTCATGAATATACAACACTCTTGCGCCGAACTGAATCTGTGGATTTGCTTCCCTCCGATATGTCTCTTACTAAGACTAAAAGTAAAATTGTCTCTAGGCAAGCTATGAAGGCATATGTGGGAGTGGAGTTATAGTTCCACTGATTCTTAACCTCGGCATTAGATGAAGGTGAGTGATCATCTTCACATCCCGGCCGCTTTACTCCGGAGGAAGAACACCTGTTATATATTGGGTGGACCCTGCAGCCGTCTGGATGTTTTGGAGAAGAGAAATATCTTTTGTCCCTGTTGGGAATCGAATGCCTCGTATATTATTCACCCCTATATCTGCTGAGCTATCCCAGCTGCTCTGTCTCATACTAACAAGTGTATACTTAAAGTTGCTGTTCAACTCTTAGTATTATCTTATATTACGAATAATAAAACATTTCCTTCATTTTCGGGGGTTCATAAATTATAAATAGTAAACATAATCCTTAATGACGGGATAATTTTAGATTATAAATGTACGTTCTGTCAGTTTATCACATTCTTAGGAATATTAGCCCTATGCTTATAATACAAAAATCCATTACTGTAGACTTAAATGCCTCAGAATTAAGAGAACAATAACATTAACTTTCTTGCAACCATTGATGAAGATTAATTAACTTCTAGCTCTGCTGAATATAACAACAGGCTGCTGGAATCTCACCCTCGCCCCCCCCCCCCCACACACACACACACAAACGTGAAATGAAGTTGGCCTCTTCGCTTTCTGGAAGCCAAACATTATTAAATGGGAGAGCGATGAGAGACCAGCTTGTGTTTTGTTTAATTGTAAGTGAAGCAGTCCGTATGAAATGCTTTTATTCTAATTAACTTTTATTTAATTATGAACATAGCTCAAATATAACTGGCTGTCTGATACCAGATCACGAAAAATCAACACAGAGCCCCACCGTTGGATCCGATCCTCAGCCACATTAATAGAATATGAGATTTGAGTTTTTCACGGTGGCGAGGAATAGGCTCTTAATAAAATCCACATGTAAAAAAACATATTTCTTTAACGTTCATTGTAATGTTATTCTGTCCTCTCCACAACCATCTTCCAAGACGTTTCCCTATTAAAATTCTTATGACTTTTTTGCTTCCACAATCCGAAATACATTTCCAACCTATTATCGAGCGGGATGATTTAAATCGTCTCGCTTCTAAATTTTAAGCTGGAGGCACCCTTTCTAATTCTGGCCAAGACCACACATGCGCTGACTGGTGTCTCTTGGTTCTCATCAGTTCCTCAAGGAAAATGATGGGAGATTTTGAATAGCAATTTCCACTTCTTCACCTATTATTTCCAGTAAACTGAAAGCGATAATCTTCTAATATTATTCTACGCTCTCTTCAGTTGATAAAACAACATTAAATAGTTTGAAATCTAATTAATCTTTTGAAATTATATCGATATATCTTTTCATTTTGGTCAGCTGTTTTGTGAAATCAGAATATTAAATATTTTGCAGGGTTTTGTTTAAAAATATGGTTATGTTATTCAAAGAAATAAGGAGCTCCTCAAATTGTAGAAAGATTTTGTCACGTAGAAGTTGATTAAAGACTCTTTTAAGACAGTGAGTGAAGAAAATATAATGAGAGATAATTACTCTGGGGAAGAAAATGCTTTCTTCTTTTTTTAAAAAAAATACGTTTTAACCACTTCTTTATCCCTATATTTCTGTTCTTGAATTTCATCTTGCAACTTGCTTCAACGTCCTTCACGATTTTAAATGAGATGTACTTATTGGAAACTGGCTCTTGCTGTCCTTATACACATTTGTGTCGCTCAATCTCTGCAGCCCACTTCACACCACTCTTCTGCTTAGTCAGCGGGTCTTGTGTTCAGTTGGTCACGTCTCTGTCACTGCTAGCGGTTGCCAATCTTTGGTCAAGGATGTCCTCCACTATTTCACCCTCCCCTCCTTTACAGACTTCGCAGACTCGTGACCGAGTTACCTCCCCTCTTAACCGAAGAATATTCCCGAGTTTGTCATCTTGAATTGCCACTTGACTAGGTCGTAGACAGCAGTTGAAGCCGATGCAATACGTGTATTCAGCAAGGAGAGAAAATACCTCAAACAGGAAAGCGCACTTAGCAGGACTGAATTCAGTATGAAATGTAATTGAACATTGGTCTCACGTTAAATATTGAACAGATGTGCAACGTGTCAAAAGTACTTTATATCTGGGGACTGTTTGTGCTCATAAAACTGCATAGTGACGGGCCACATATTATAGGCCTATTTTTCCCCCCTGGCGCAACAGTCCCTAGTGGGCAGGACCTCCTCATTATCGAGACTTCACGATCACTCTCAGACACACCACACTCGGTAGGATTCCTCTGGACGAATGATCAGCCCAAGGCAGAGACATTACCTGACTACATACAACATTCACAAGAGACAGACTTCACTGCCCCCGGCGGAATTCGAACCCGCAATCCTAGCAAGCGAACGGCAGCAGACCCACGCGTTAGACCGCGCAGTTATAGGAATATGCTTTTCTCCAAATATTTTAGGGTGGTCAAATAAAAGAAGATGAGATGGGAGGAATATGTAGTACGAATAGGGAAGATTAGAAACTATTAAAATGTTGATCAGAAAATGTGAAAGGAGATCGCATGGAAGACCTATGCTTAGAGAGGGAGATAATATTAATATGGATCTTAGAGAAGTGGGTTGTAAACTTGATTCCAGGATTGGGTGCAGTGGTGGAATTTTGTATAAACGGCAATAAAAGGAGGAAAACATTTTCAATCCTGAGCAGATATGTTATTAGAACAGGATTCTGATCCATAGCATTAGTTAACAGTGCATCTCTTGTGACATATCTGAGTCGACACAAATTCCACATCCGCGTGTTCTCCTGCATTTGCTATTGTTCCCCCAAAGTTTCGACCGAGTGGTTTGTGTTTGGTAATTTACGTGGACACACAAAATGAACTCTATAATTATGAAACATAAATTTAGTACTCATGCTCCCACACAGAAGGCTTTTGGCTCTTGTTTTGTTACTGTTAATTCTGATACATTATTACCATAAAGGCAGAGAGTTTGCCCAGATTATGGTATAAATTATGCAGTATCAAAAGTTTACAGTGAGCATACAGTGGTGGTACGAATACTGCCCTGGCTGTGTGGCGTTCAGGCTGTTCTTTCACTGGGCTAGTCTGTAAAGATTTGGTTTAGAGTAAAAACTGCATACCGATAAGGGATTTGAGCTTTCACAGCTGTGAAAAATCGTGCTGTGGTCTTGTTTATGACACAGTGTCGTCTGGTAGTGTATAGTAACGTTTGGAAAAACATTCTGACCCAGTCTTAAGGGTACAAATTACTTTTAATATCTTAGTAGGGTTTTACGTTAGAAGTACATTTGTAAGTTGCTGTCCAATACAACAGTACTGTTCATCGTCACTGCAATTAGACCTTCAAATCTCACTCAGAACATACCAAGGCTATACCGCGGTGTTAGGGATGGGTATAGCTACTAAGTGCAGCTACTTCTTACAGGCTGAACGGTCCAGATTTCGAACTCGGTGGGCGAAATAAGTTTTCTCTTCTCCATATCCCTCCAGTCCGGCCTTGAAGCCCACCCAGCCTTCCCTGTAATGGGTGCCGGCTGTCTTTTGCGGCTGGGCGTTGCGTAGTCCACTCACCTCCATCTAGTGCCCACGTTAAACACGAGTAGAGCTGTGACTGCATGGCATTTTACTGGACGACCTTTACCTTTATATTTATATTTACTTTTGTTTTTACTGTACTGGACATATCACTATACTCTGTTAATATTGAGAAAAATAGCGCGGTAAGACTATATATGGCAACTCATAATTTAATTTCCGTAATAATAACAATAATTTTTTTTGCGAAAGACATAACTGAATATTTTTATTGACTAGCGTAAAATATCTGTCAGTAATGTTTGTGGTTGTCCTGAATATCCCTTGTAAAATATGTCAGTAATGTTTGTGGTTGTCCGTGAATATTCCCTTCTGTAAAATATGTCAGTAATGTTTGTGGTTGTCCGAATACCTTGAATATGCAGTATTTTTGTTCTGAATATCTGTAAAATATGTCAGTAATGTTTGTGGTTGTCCTGAATATCCCTTGTAAAATATCTGTCAGTAATATTTGTGGTTGTCCTGAATATCCCTTGTAAAATATCTGTCAGTAATATTTGTGGTTGTCCTGAATATCCCTTGTAAAAACCAGCCTACAGGGAAATTTTGTTGCGTGTTTTGACGGAAACTCATTTTGTATGACTAAATTTTAAAGATGATGTAAAAACTAAGCGTGTAAATTCTTTAGAAATTACAGTTTTGAGAGCCATATATCAGACTTCAATCAAACGAAACTCTGATAAATGCGCAGTAATATTACTACCCTCAGCTTCTTCCACAAGAATTCAGTCTACGACAAATGGTGGAGGGGGCGTGGTAGGACGTAAGTGGGGTCGTAATATCCGGCTAGACAAAGTGTGACTGCCCGACCCTTAGCGAGAAGACAAGTAGGTCCTTGAAAGTGGCTTATGCCACCCTACGAGCCTCTTAACCCCTTTCTCCTCAGTACAAATACATGTTTGTCCATTACTACATCTCGGCCACTTGAGCTCGCGTGGGACAAGCTTGAATAGGGATCTGCTCGCACACTCCTCTGGCCATCAATAAAGGGATCATATTAGTGAGCTTCATGGACACGTTAAGTAACCAGCGCGGCGGAGGGCGATCCAGAAGCATGTGGAGTCGTATTTCAACTATTCTAAAGCACTTACATGATTTAAACAGAGCTCACAAGAAGCTCTGTTTAGGACACAATAAATGCATCTCCTATAAGTCTTCATGGCTGTGAGGGTTCAGAATGTGGTCGTGTGGGTTGTAACACAGCGTACTGCGGTGGCTGGATAGAAACGTTTCGTGTCTGTATGTTGCCTCCATGTCCAGAGTCCGAGTTTCACAACCAGGACAACCACAATCTGAAAGCTTATGTTTTGGCCAGTAGCTCATTGTATATAGTATCGAATAATTGGATAGTCAGTGAGTAATGAATTGGAAAAATATGTGATATTATTCCGGTATTACGTGGAAGCACTGACGAAAATTCCCCCTTCCCCAACACCTCTGCCACTGAAGAAAGAAAGCACAACGAAGATGGTCGGTTTGCGAGCCCAGATTTGAGGCCGAATCTCCAAATGAGACACAGAGACACTCACGGGATACATTTGGATGTTTTTAAAGTTTCCTTTTCTTTATGACTTTATTTACGCAAATATCAGGCTTGATACACGATAAACCTTTCTTAACCCTTACACAAATTACTGGAATTAATGGCCTTCACATGTGGTGGATAGTCCCGAAAAGATTTAATAAGTAGTTGCGGAAAGTCGAAATTGGGTGGTCCTTCATATTTCGGATTGGGCGGAGTTAAGTCATACTGTATATTACTTGCTTAGGAACTGCCTTCTAAAACACATTATTGAAGGAAAGATGTAAGGGATGGGAAGACGATGACGAAGACGTAAGCAGCTGCTGGATGACCTTAAGAAAACGGAGAGGATACTGAAAAATGGAAGAGGAAGCACTAGATCGCACTGTGTGGAGAACTTGCTTTGGAAAGGATATGGACCTCTCGTAAGACAGACAACGGGATGGTGACTCTCATAACTTTCGCGGACACTGGACTCGATTACGCGGCCAGAATTCGACACTTGATTTGGATGGTTTAGCTTTTTGCAGTCACGTCCATCTAGCTCCGGCATTTATCGTACTCACATGCTATTTACTACTTAGCAGACTGCCTTTTGGGCGTTAGGCGGCCAAAACCTCAAGCTGATCTAGAGCAGGTGTACAAAATGTATGGTGCTTTATGTGATGTTCGTGATGTGTCTTCATGGTGCGTACAGGAGAAACTTTACCTTTTTTTAATCTTTAATGTATTCTGGGACCTGACGCCGTGTATTTTGATAAAAAGATTACTAACCGGAAGAATATGTTACGTGTGTCTTTATGTTAGAAGAGCGATAAAGGCAGTAAGTTCCTCCGAAAAGTCTGTGCTTGTTTACTAAACTATAAAGCATCAAACTGAAGAAGACAGTAATCGTAATAGGCACCGTAGTGAAACTCCCAGATCTCACACTTTTATCTAATACTGGTGCATCTACACGGCAAAGTGGGCGGACTGGTAAATAAAGGGTAATAGGACGCTTCTTATTCTCACACAAGTAAAAAAATTCAGCTTAACTGTGACATGCATTACAATGTCTGGCATTATCATCAGCTCCGAGGTTGTGTATGTTCAACACTAAAATTCTGTCTGGCAGTTGCATATACTAGGCTACAAGCCGGAAGGTCGCGGGTTCTATTCCAGATGAGGTCATTGGTATTTTTCATTGACTTAATCCTTCCGGCCGCAACTATTTTTCTGGGGTCGACTCAGCCTATAACAGAAATGAGTACCAGGGGTATCTCCTATCGGGTAAAGACGGCCGTTGCTTAAGGCTGACAACCTTGCACCTTCATGTGCCAATTGTCTAGAAATTCTGGGAGCCTGAACCTCCTGGAGCCCTAAGGCAATGTCCAGGCCTGTAATGGGATTGCTTTACCTTTAGCTGCATGTCTATTTCACCCACTTTACTGTCATGAGCCCTCATTTCCGCCATACGCTATGCATTACGTCTTCAGATATTGGTAAGAGACTTCTCAAAGATGTTTTTTTTTTCGTTAAACATCTTTTCTCTTTTCCATTGTTTCATCATCATCATCATCACCCATGGAGTACTTTTGTGACAGATTTTTTCTCTTTAATTATTATTTATTCATTTTATCCTTCCAACGTGAAAATATTAATGCTCTGTTTGTATGTAAACTTTTACGTTGTGCAGAACATGTGGTTTTAGTAAGTATATTTATTTATAATCAATCACTCGCGAATTTTATTACAACAGTGGACAAGAAAGCAAGAAAATGTAAAAAATTCCGCTACGAATCCAGTAACTTGGTAATGACACTCACCAGACACAAGTTAAAACCTCGGTTAGTAAGTTTCACACATGATAAAGCTAGCCCGGCCTTCGAAACGCTCATGTAATAACAATACTTGTGTCTCACGCTGTAATAAATGTAGCTGGTATCTGAGGATAAGTTCTTAAATAAATGTCACTGTTTAACGCAAACAATTACGGTGTTAAATAATCATGAACTGAGAAAAATGTTGAGCCTTATTATTTCATTCCTCTTTATCCATTTTAATCTTGCACTATGAAAATGTTAATAATCATATTGTATACATTTACGCAAAAATTTACGTAACGCAATTATACGCCTACAAAATTATGTGTCAGTCTTGATTCGTGTTTAAAATTGTTGTGTCAAATGACCATCACATTTGTATGCGGTACTTTTTTCTGTGGCACAACGACCCAACTCGGGCCAAGGCCGCCTCATTGTTGAGGTTTCTAGACCACACAAAATTAGACACAAAGATCCGTAGGACTCCTCTGAACGAGTGATCAGCTCGTCGCAGAAGCCGCTACCTACACAACAGACAACAAACACAACAGACGAACATCCATGCTCTCAACAGGACTCGAACCCTCGATCCCAGCAACCAAACGGCTTCAGACGTACGCATTAGACCGCACGGCCACCGGGATCAGTTATGTGCGATATTATCGATATAGATAATTTAACAGGGAGCAGTGGGGCTAAACAGTGGGAAGAAATGAAATCTCTTCTCGTAACCATGAAACCTGCACCAAGGAAGAGTTTGAGTGATACACACATACAAAACTTTACTTCTGTATATGAGATTATTTCTGCTTGAAATACACGTATGGAGATTGCGTGTACCCTGTGTGTGAAAGCACCAATCATTAGCCTCAGCTCCTGCCCTATTCCGTATGGCTTCTCTGCATTCATTCCCTCCTGATCTCTGGTAATAGTATTCTCGTTTTCAGTGATTTCTACGCGTGACTGAACTCTGAAGCCTTTATGAGTTTCTGCAGCAGTCGAAATCATATCGTGCAGCAGCAGCTCATACAATGCAGATCGCTGTAATTAAGACTTTCGAATGAGGGCGCCTTCAAGAACTCAAGTTTATTTCTCTTAATCCAAAGTGGATGAGCAAAGACAAAGGACGTCTCTCTCGTTAAAGGCCCGTTGACATTTGATCCATACAGGATTCTGAACTCTGAAGGGATTGGCTGTTTACAGTTTGGTTTTCCTTACCAATCACATACACTCTGGTTTCGGGTTTGGTATTTATAATATCATGCTTTGTATTCGGAGATATCTGCTGATTGTGGGAACATTCAGACATAACTAACTCCATAGAGCAGAGTCTTTCCTGAGAACCCAACAGGTCCTCAGCTAGTCAAGAAATTCCCCGTATTTTATGGAACCCAGACGTTCAATACCTTATTCACAAGCGCCCGCCACCTATCCATAGCCTCAGCCAGATCAATCCTGTCCATGCCTCCCCATTCCACTTCTCGAAGTACCATTTTAATATTATTTTCCCGTCTACTCCTTGGTTTTCCAAGTGGTCTCTTTTTCTCGGGTCTTCCCACCAAAACCCTGTATGCACCTCTCTCGTCTCCCATACGTGCCACGTGTCCCACCTACCTCGTTCTTGGTTGATAATCCGAATAGTATTTGGTGAGGCGTACAGATCATGAAGCTCTTCGTTAAGTAGTTTTCTCCACTCCTGTGTTATCTTCCTCAGCACTCAGTTCTCGAACACACTTATCCTATGCTACTCTATCGAGTCTCACACCCATACAAAACAACAGGCAAGATTACAGTTTTGTATATTTTAATCTTTGTATTTTTGGATAGCAAACTGGAAGACAGAAGATCCTGCATCGAATGATAACAAGCGTTCCCCGACTTCAATCTGCTCTTAATGTCTTCCTGAATGGAATTTTGATCTGTTGGGGTTGTTCCCAAATATTTAAACTGTTCCACCCTTTCAAGGATTTATTACCGATTTTATCTTGCTTTCTGATCTGGAGACATGACCATGTACTCAGTTTTCTCAGCATTTACTTCTAGACCAATCTCCTTACTAGCAACCACTAAAACATTGTGTTTTTCTTTATGCATGTATGCTTCCACCCAATATATTAACATCATCAGCATAAACCAAAAAGCTGATGTGTACCATTTAATTTCAAGCCCTCTTGCTTTTCCTGAACCCTTCTAATGGCATATTCTAAAGCAACATTGGAAAGAAATGGCGTTAAATCATCTCCTTGTTTAAAATAATTCTTAAGAGGAAATATGTCAGACAAATGTTTGCCTACGCAGACTGTGTTATAGGTTTCATTTAGACATATTTTTATTCGATAGGGGATACCAAACTCAATGAGAATATTATAGAGGCCTCCTTCCTAAATGAATCGCAGGCTTTCTTGGAATCTGCGCGTAAATACTCGTTGCTGATGTCCTGCCTCATTATATTCTCATTTTTTCTCAAGTATTTGACGAATGCAGAATATGTGATCAGTAGTTAACCTGTTATGTCGAAATCCACAGTGATGATGCCTAAGAATTCCTCTGCATGTGGAGTTAACCTTGACAGAAGGATGTTGAATAGAATTTTGTATGTAGTTTATAAGAGTGATATATCTCGAAAATTACTACAATCTGTTCTATCACCCTTCCTATAAATAGGTACAGTATTTGACGTTTTTTCCTGTCACCAGAGGATGGCGCGTTCTCAGATTACAGGATATTCATCGTGACAGGAAAAAGGTGTAATTCAGTTACTAGTAAAGGGGTTTAGCGGTTTCACTCTGTGTGATTCTGCTTATCTCGTTCGCTTTGATGTTAATATAGCGCCGATGAAAAGCTGTTGTGAAATTGTTCACTAATGCAGAGTTGTAAATTTGGTTGTAACAAAGCTTATAAAAGACACATATATAACACTGTAGGAAGACAATTTTGTGACCCTAATTCGTTAGTGCAATTACAAATAATCTGACAATGAAAGGCCCGCAAATCGTGCCTTAGCTGATATTACTGTGTCGACCACTGCTGAAAAGTTTACCTTTAATTGAAGTAGAATAACGATCATTTTATCAGGCTGTCTCTGCTTTTTTTGAAGGAGGTTGTATTTACTTTTACAAAAGGAACTTACTTGATGCAGTAATAAATATAGCAGGGTCATTTCTTTGCCGAGAACGTTATCTCCTATGCTGTTCTCTTTTTCGTTTCTTCCTTTTGGTTATATAAAGCTTTATTTTCAGAAATTTTCAAGTATATAGCTGGTATATTTAGTGAAATCATCATAGATAAGCATCCCTAGAGGTTGTACTGTTTATCAGTAAATAAATGGTAGCTTCGTCTGTTGAACCTGGAGCTAGAAGTGAGGAATGTTGAATTCTTAAGTCGAATTCAGGGCTTGTATTCCGTTAGTAATTCCATATGCTAGTGAATCTTATGTTGATGTGCTTAGAAACAAACCTCAGGTTCTGTGTACCGTATATTTTAATCCCTTAAATTATGTTGTTTACCCCGAATACCATTTTCTTTAACATTAATAATTCTGAAGTTTCACCACATAATATATTTCACGTGATTCTTAAAATACACAGCGATTTTGGTCTTTATAATTGGAACAAATAAATGAGACATCCTGTGCTCTATAAATATGTATGAATACAGTGTTAACTGTAGAGGAGGAACTGAATACTTGTACATCACATGGATGTCTTTGACACTTGAAAGGGGGTCAAGTAACATCTTAATATTAAAAATGGAATTGTGTTTTGAAGAAGAATGTTGAAAAACTAACTAGAAGGCATTATATATAACTTAATTTTCTTCAAGCTGAAGATTAGTACAGGAAAGGAAAATAAGTAAAAGAGAGGATTGAAATACTTTAACAAAGAAGATGAGATAACAAGCAAGGGTCGAAGAAGTCATTTACTTAATGGTACTCTGAATACTAATGCAAAGCAGCCGAACAGAACGGGGAGAACTGATGATGGACAAGATATATGTATATATATATACAGTAGAAGTATTAGAAAAGAGAAGAACTGAAGGGTGGCTTCCTAGTAGTAAGCAGGGAGAGAGGGGTGCAAAGAATCAAAGTGAACGAAGGCTCAACAGTTCGGAGTGTAAAAACCCTCTCTCAATATTCCCTCTCTGGCGGCGTTAGTAAAGGACTTTCTGCAGTAATGAAACGTAGGTTTTGTTTTGGACGTAAGTTTTGGTTCGCTGCTTTACGTACTATTAGCGACACTGTGGTGTATCTTGCCGCTGCTTCTGTGAAATTATTACAAAGTTGAAGTGCAGGACACTGGCTTACAAGTGCGAATGATTTTTTGGAGATTGTACCAATCTGGGGACTGATAAAGCCAGGCTATTGGCCGTTGATTGTAGGAGAATGTTACACGTTTTTCGCAGATTACTCCATTTATGCTTATGTATGCATTAATTATGATCAAGCCTGACTTTATTCCGTACTGTATCACTGCTTCCCTTTCCTGTGAATTGAAGAATTGATTCTGGTCGTATATTACATATTAAACACGCTTAGGCATATCCATATTAATATATTATTTATTGTTTTAATAAACGCTAAATTCTCTGCATACACTTTCGACGTTTAAATTTTATTTTAAGTCATAATTTACTTTATAAGTGTCAAAACTAAAAAGACGTCTAATGCTATTTTACTACTACTTTCAGATGCTTTATCTACCACACCTTTCAAATTCGTTTACAAGGACGGAGCTTATCTTCAATTTACAAAATTTAAACTTAGTTCCTTCTTTATTTGTTTTTAATATTCCACATCTTATCGTTATATACATTTTAGCATAAAAATTAAAATTCGCATAAGATTTATTACGTACAGATACTTCGTCAAGACAAATGTCTATGCAAAACTTATATAACGTCTGTATGAAGTAATTATAGTGTAACACTGATTTGTAAATAATTAACTCCCATGAGAAAATGAGATAAATTTTCTGTTGACTTAACACAATAATTGTTAATTTCAGTAGATATAATTATCAGTTAGTGTTCCTATTAACATATAAGGGATGCAACAATTGTCCAGTTCTGGAATTCGATGTAAGGACAATATGAATAAAAACGCAACTTCTGCATCGAAGGTCATTTTTCAGTGGTGCTCATTAATCTTGTCAATGTTCTTCTGTTTTCTGTAAGAACTGCTGGAAGATAGTCGGAAAGCATGATATAAAGACTGTTATTGTTACTTCTGTGTAGCATTTTGGGTATCTTCTCTTTAGAACTAAGGTCCTTGGTATTACAAATTTTCCCGCTCCTCCGCTCCTCCGCACTTCCAATTTCTACTTATTTTCTTCGTGGGCCGGTATAGCTCAGTCGGTATAGCTCAGTCGGTATAGCGACTCGCTACGACCTGGACGATCTGGGGATCGAATCCCGGTGGAGGCGTGATTTTCAGCACCCGTCCAGACCGGCCCTGGGGCCTACCCAGCCTCCTGTACAATGGGTACCGGATCATTCCCGGGGGTAAAGCGGCCGGGCCGTGACGTTGACCACCCACTCCCATCTAGCGCCGATGTTAAAGAACGAGTAGAGCTATACCTCTACTCCCCTTTTGGGCCGTCATGGCCTGTTATAGGGTGAACTTTAGCTTTACTTATTTTCTTCACTTTTTAACGTTAAAACTACATATTCACTAATAAATGCTGTTCAGTATAAACAAAGTGTTAAAAGGAAGACCCAGAAGCCAGCAGCAACCAGCGAAAGAGGCCACTTAATTATTTTTGTTTTTTGAATACCTCCATATTAATAACTGAGTGGGAGTAGAGGCAGAATTAAACATTAGGAGCTTTAACGTATAACGGAGGGAAGCTGCGTTGTTTGTGTCAATTTTGGGTTTCGTAAAGACTGCTGTCACTGACTTGGTGATTTTACGGTTTTGTAAAATACGCAGGTAAAAATGAGGAAATGTACTTGTTGTGTTTCTTGTTATGACTTGCGGTGTAACATGGCTTTATGTGACAACACACCTACACACACACACACAAACACGTGACTTTGGAATGTCTGTCTATACAGCTGGAAATACTGAAGCAAGCTAGGGACTATGTGGACGTGTCTGTCAGAATTTCTAGAACAGTAGTATCCAAACACTGTTTTTCGGAACTCCGGGGGTCCGTGGGCCATTTCCAGAGGATCCGCAAGTACATTTTTATAATGAAATTGTTATTTTTAAACAAAAGTTATATTTAATTTTTGCACCCAAGAAAGCGCAGCTTTACTTTACAGCTGTTCTACAAAAAGCCATATTTTTTCGCAAGTTTACCATAAGTGGTACGAGTTTGACGGCCGCTGTTCTAGTACGCACTTCTTGTTTATGTAGGATAACTCTTTACGATAATGTTAATTTGTGTATTTCAGGTAAAGTGCTTTGTGAACTGGCCTTTGATGTTGGTGAAAAGGATGGAAATTAATGTTTAAAACACTGGCGAGCAAATGGCTTGCATACTTACCAGGTATAAATGCTTTATAAAGATTGCACATTAACCGTAATGGTGCGATATTTAAGTTTATGTTAGGAAGAACTAAAATGCCTTGTATACGTAATAGTATGTAATAGTATGTACGCGGTCTGAAAACGGCGGTAACGAGCCATTCTTTTTAAGAGTCTGGCAACGACGCAATACATTTGCTGCTCGTAAGATGATAATTACTCACACTTTAAGGGTTATGCATAAATGCTTTCTGCCTGCACAGTGTCTTGTGAAGCCCATCTTATGTTTATTCTTGTTACAAAGTGCAGCTAGCTTCTTATGTACCCGGTCTCCTTCAGATATAGCTTATATCCTAAAATGATAGTTAAAAATTTAACATTCTGACGCCTGAAGAAGAAGAAAAAAGTGGGGAGGCAGGGGAGGGTGAAGTGAGATAAACAACAGAATATTACTGCTCCGAAGGTTCAAAGGGATTGCCCGATCGTCCTTCTGGTAAAGGTAGGCATGAAATTAATGTAAAGCATTGGGAAGTGAAGAAGGTGAAGAGAAGTGGACTGTTAGATTATGCAAGACAGGAAATAAGTTGAATATTTTGGCTCATTTTCTAATTTTATTGAAGTTTTAATTGCGGGGCTTGTGTTATGAAGAAATTTTGATTATGTTGGGAGGGCTGGATTTGAGCGGAAATTTTGCAGTTTCGGTTGGGACGGCTGTACGAGAAGAATGCAGTGCAACGTGGATTTTGGGTACGAACTCAGCATCTGTCCTGGAAAACCACGGGAAACCTTGATCGAGTTAGTTGCAGAACTAATTTCATACAACAAATATTTAAACAGCAACTTCTTACCATATAGAAAACACTTCATTTCTATTACAAAGACTAACCGATTAATGTTCCTTAGGGAAATGATCGCCAGTTATTCTGAGACTCACAAGAAATATGATAAACTGCGTGTGAACAATTCAGAGTTGTTTACTGTTACAGCAATGGTACATATATTTTCCACTTTGCTTAATCGGTTAAATAATAATCCTTTTCCGTAGAGTGTTCTCCATTTCTTCCTCCGTTAGAATATTGTGAGTGCCTTCTTTTATGAATTCACAACGGATAAAGGAAATGAACTGTAATTAATTAAATAACTATCTCCTTAACTGACTCAGTAACTAATCATCCTACTTTCTATGGATTTAAATTATTCATTGCTGTTTTCAAAAGATCCTGCCACTGGAACCTTTCTTGAGACAGATAAATCCAACGCCCATTCAGACAACCAAGTTTCTTACGGTTTAGGTTAAAGTTGTGTCAGTGTGGATCTAAAGCCGCGTCAGTTTTTACGACTGTTTTCGCCACTACGGAATTAAATATCTGGTAGGTACCCTGGGATAATATTAGACCGAAATGCGTATTTCTAAGTTTTCTAAGGGAGTACGTCTCCTAGTAGGTAAAGACTGCATAATGAAACAGTGATGAATGTAGTTTAACCTTTTAAAGTCTAATGGTTGCTGGATACATCAACAGTTTTAACATTCAAAAATTCTACATTCTGCCCACACTGTATTTATGTGTATTGTATTTATATTATAACAAACAGCGACTTTTACCTTATATAATATAAATTCGTTTTTTACCGAGATGAAAAGTGTTTACTGCGCGGTACGAACTGGGTCTTTAAATGAAACAGTTTACGCTTTGTCTTTAAAGGGTTAAAGTCCATTCTACGAGTAATATCAGTGTCGTCGGAGTAGTTTCATACTTCTAGTATACGAATAAATATTTACATTTGTCATCTGTGTCATGCCTGCTACATTTCCAGCACATCTCTTCCACCTCATACAAAGGAAGGAATATATGTAACAAGTCACATTGAACCACACTTACGTAACATAATTAATAATTATGTAGTGTATTAATGTATGCATATATACAAGGAGTTTAACTGAAAAGTGATCCCAGACGCACGGCCATCTTAACGGCCTAACATTTCCACACCCAATACTTATAATACAACTCCTCGCGTCTCTAGGGTGAGTATGGGAAGTGACTTCCTTCAACTGTCAGACATGCTGATTTCGAAGGAACTGAGACACTGGGAAATCTTATTGTGAATTTTATGACATTTTCATATGAGTTATTCCTTATATACATTTCCACACTAAAATCCTGTGTTTTAAAATGATTGCATACTCAGAACAAAATAAATGTACGTCACGCTGTGCTCCACACGTCTGTTACAGACGGCTGATTAGACTGGACTCTGTGACAAGGTGATGCAATGTACCGAACACACGCCGATAGGACTGGCGGTTTGTGAGTCATGCAGCTGTCGTTAAACTTTCCGAGTAGTATCGGCAATTTCTAGACAAGAACTTCAAACAGTATGTAATAATCTCTTCAGTAGGCGTAAAGCATGTCTGAGAGTTGAAGGAGGTAATTTCCAACACATACTCTAACATGGGGCAAGTTACAATATGTATTATTTATACTACATGAGAAAATACACGATCATTAAGCTTACCGCACGTCTGGGCTTGCTTTTCAATTGAGCTCCACGTATTTTACAAAAACTACATTCGTGTTCCATAGGCCAGCTTCCTGACAGTGTATGTGTCGGAGATATGTTATCGAGGAGATATGTACAGTAATGTAAGTTGTACTGCTCCATCATCTTGTTTCTAATAAGGAACATATGACGTTTCGAAGGCTGGCTCTGTTCCATCATCAGGTAAAAGCGGAAGGTAAAGAAACCTGCTATATAATGTCCATTGGACTGACGTATCCTGTATATCTGTGCGCTTCTTCCAATCATCACACACGACAGCCTAAGGCGCAACGCTCATGCCATTTGCTCTAGAGAGTTAACCTCATGCACAAAACATAACTTCGCCCTTAGCGTTAGTCATTACGAGAGCTTGTTTAATAATTTGCGTTTAATTCAGTTTCAATCACGTGTACCCTCCTGGGTGCTCGGGATGCTGGTGTTGAAGTGACCGGGAGGAGTTACAGCCATCGCAAGAACTTACCGGTGTTTGCAAAATTGTGGGTTTAAAAGCCCGTTTTTTTTTTCATTTGTATGTGTTCGTTAAAAACGGGTACCAGGAAAGGAAGTAAGTACGGGACATCACTTTTATAAACATGTTCGTAAATGTGAATCATCATAAAACGTTTATTAGCATTTAAGTAGCAGGTTTTATGTCAGTACACGAAAGTGATGAACTTTTAAGTTGGCTCAGTGATAAACTTTATTATATATATTATTCTCATTGACTAATTTTTCGACTTTAATATTTATCTTCGGTCAAGTATTTTGAAAAGTGTAAGGTATATGAAACAAACGATTTCGCTTTATGTTACTTTCGGATTTAAAGTTTATATCGCTAAAGAGAATACTTAATGTAGCAAGTAATCAGACTGTCAATCACAACTATACTCTCAGACGATATTTTATTGTCCAAAACGTGCTACATCTTTCGGCTCTTTTACGAAGCCGTCATCAGTTACAGCCACAAATATGTAAGATAAAACAAGCACTTCATATACGACGCATTATTAATTAACGAGGAGGCAGACGAATGTGTGAGGCACTTTCCTTCTCTTTTATGCCTGTACTTGATGGTGGCTTGATTAAGAATCCGAAACATGGAACATGTTTTGGACAATGAAAGATCTTGTCGGAAAACACAGCTGTGATTGACGGTCCGTCTGTATATTTTTCTATTCATACATGACAGCGGCATGTCTCACCTTAAGGTTAAAATAGCAAACTGAGGAAAATCGAATTCTGTATTACAAGAGTATTTTATAGAGATTCCCGTTTATTTCATACATAATCTTTCTAGCAACTGATAGTGTGACGAGGGGCTGTCTTAAATTTATCGCATTTGTTGTACACGGAGTTTGTACCTCAGAAAATTGGGTAATTACTTGGGTACTCTCATTCCATGCTTATCTGGGAGTGAGTCCTGGAACGTAATACGTATGTGAGACGTGCTGCAATTATTATGCGTTATAAATACGACAGAAGGTATAATTTACAATAAAGATAGTAATTTTGAGAAGGACAGTTTATTATGTTTATATACTTCAGATTAATCTTTAGTTTTTCAACCAACGAATGCACTTTTTATTTTCATAATTTTCTGTTCATTACACCTACGTATGTTTCGGCCATAACTCGGCCATCATCAGGGTCACCTTGTTCAGATTAATTACAATGGATATCACAATTGCATGAGCATTTTCTTCTCTTTTATCTGTAATGTGCACAACAATATACGAAATTTAATTATTCTGAATTTTTATGTATGAGGTGTGTAGGAGTTGTGATATGAAGTAACAGAGAGTAATATTGTGGTAATGTCCGTTGGTATTTCCTCAGTAACACTACCGCGGTCACTAATTATAAAGCAAAGTAAAGCAATCCCTGTACAGATCCTGAGGTTTCCAGGAGGTTGAGGCTCCCAGATTTCAAGACAATCGGCTCATGAAGGTGGCAAGGTTGTCAGTCCTACGCACCAGTCGCCTTTACCCCCCAGGAAATATTCCTGGTATACTCATTTCTGTTAGAGACTGAGTCGACCCCAGGACCATAGTGCGGCCGGAAGGTTATGTCAATGACAATCGGGAATCGAAACCGCGACCTTCCGGCTTTTAGCGCAGTGCTTCAACAAACTGTGCCACCGCGTGCTCCCCCCCCCCCCCCCGATTAATTATAAGGACCACTGAAAATTGGTATCAGGTCTCTTTAGCATTGTACCAATTCAGAGTGGTCATTGGCTTGAGTCCTTTTTTGTAATTGCGAGGGAAATATGGAAGCGTGCTGCTCGAATGATGCGATCGGAAATTTGCCGTTAATACCCTTCTCTATTGTACATTGTATGCACAAAAGTAACACTAAATGGTATGAATTCCCTGTTGAGGGAAACATCTGACTTACGAGTTGCGAGAAGCCACTGCCTATGGCCTAATTACATGGACTGTTATAATTTTTGCAATGAAAGAATACGGGAATTAAGAAATGTCATATACTTCGTGCGTGGAATGGCAAAGACTCGCTTCGCAACAGCAGGAAGGTGATGTCCGCCAATTTCCTTGTGTTCGCAACCTTGCAGTTGCATACCACATCGAAAATTGCTGGTAAAAAGTTATTGCAAAATCATGTTAGAAACCTCTGTCCAGTTACGTTGATAATATTGTGGGTTCAGTTATGACCAGGGTGACCAACAGTAATTGTCCAACGTTACGTCATGACTTCATCAGAAACCAATAAAAACTGGGGTAAAAAGAAGAGCGTGCTTCCTTACGTAGGATACGGGAATAATGACTAAAAATGGAAACAAGGGTGAGTGATTTTGAATAGTTGATTTATACAGTTTTATAGTAGCTACAATATATATATATATATATTGTGTATAAAGGTAAATTTCACCCCAGAACAGGCAATGAAGGCCCAGAGGGAGAGTAGAGGTATAGCTCTACTCTTTCTTTAACCTCGGCTTAGATGGGGTGGGTGGTCAACGCCAACGCCCCGGCCGCTTTACCCCCGGGAATAACCTGGTACCCATTGTACAGGAGGCTGGGTAGGCCCCAGGGTCGATCTGGACGGGTGCTGAAAATCTCGCCCCACCGGGATTCGATCCCCACACCGTCCAGTTCGTAGCGAGTCGCTATACCGACTACGCTATCCCGGCCCACTACAATACATATATATACATATATAAGTCAATTTGTTTACTTTGGGAACGTCCAGTTCCGCAATACCAACGCTGTCTAGGTACCAGATTAGCAAATGCAATGTTATCACATGATTGCAAACCGCATATATATAAAATATTCCATTGTTATTGCACAGTAAAATGTATTTGCAATTATATCCTTTGTTTGCTTGTATATTGTATGTAATTGTGTTTTGCTGTCATATGAGAACATGCCAAATTCTAATCTGGTACAGAGACAGCGTGTGTATTGTGGAATAGGAAGTTACAGAACAAACATTGACTTCTTTGCGCGCTACAAAGCAGCAGTCGACTTGATGAAAAGTCGCAGTTTCGTAGCAGCATATTTAAACAGTATTTAAAGAGTTTCGGTACCTCCCACTGAGCTGGGTCACCAAATATAACAGAAATTCTGGTATTGGTACTTCACAATACCCCACGTTTCTATAAATATTGATACTTTGTGCGTTGTTTGTGTTTGGTTCAAGTACACGTTGTGGCAGTAAAAGAGGCAGGTAGTATAGGGCTCTTTCCTTATGTTTAATCTGGCAATGTCACGTGTACAGATGACGTAAGCCTACCTAAAAGTCCGAATGTAGACAAAAGAGATTGTGTAGCAGTGATCGTTGAATCGTATTTGACGGATACACAGTTAGAAATTGCGTGTGCTTAAGCCTGTGCTGGGAAAGGAGCGTTTGTGTTTTCTTCACATGTTGCAAGCAAATGTGAAAATAGTGCTAACAAAAATCGTCTTCTACCAAATTCTTACCTACTCAAGAAGCATGATCGCCTTCTCATCTCATCTGACTGTACACAATCTCATATCACAACGCGCTTAGTTAACCCAGGATTTAACAAAAAGGTATATCTATATTTGTATTTTTTCCCACTTAAGAGAGGAACCATATAGTCAAATGTTATGTTACGTGTGCTAATATCGCTAGAATTTCAAAGTTTCAAAAGACAAGTTTGCTGTATTTTTAGTTGCCTAGACAACGTAGTATGGCAGACGTATATTGAGAAGCTGCCAGTCGCTCATCTAGTCAAGAAATTACTGGACTTTTAATGGAAACGAAATTGTTATTGTACTTTTTACAAGAATCCGCCGATGAATCCTGTACAGTGCCACCTCAGTCGAGTCCACGTGTTCACACCCCAGTTCTTTATTTTATTTTAATATCTTACTCAGATGTACTCCTAAATCCCCCAACGGTCTTTATTGTTAGGGGCTTTCAAAATTTGGTAGAATGTATAGAGAATGGGCCAAAACTTACTTGATGCGATTAGTAAAACGTACTTTCATCTCTTGCAACCCGCTGTGCTCTTCTGCTAATAATTGTAACAATAACTTTTCAGCCAGCCACCCCTACAGAAACGGCAAATAGCGCAAAAGTGAATAAACATTCCAAAATCCCAAATCTATCTATGTATATGTATATATTTATTTATATGTAATAGATATTTTGTGGTCATTTCAGATTCAGACAGATTCAGTGTGCAAGATAAATGACCGTTAATAAGTATGCAGTTCTTTACTGGAAGGTTTATACTATGCCACCATGCGTTAAATTCTTGTTTTATAATTTATTTATTTTGGGGTAGCTACTTTCTAAAAACATTTCACAATTGAGGAATTACGAAGATGGTTCCTTTAATAATTATATCTACACTAAAAAATTTCAGAATAGAATGATATAATTCGAAGTGACTTTATTGTAAATTGCGTTGCAATAATATCAAACAACTAACTGAAGGAATGTAATAAGTGATGACTTGGTGATAGATGGTATGAGCCGAAACATGTAGTTGATTATGTATCAGCCACTATATACATTCTACTATAGGCCAATAAGCTGAAAAATCTGTGTTGAAGAGGAATTGTTTTTGTGATAACTACGAAATGAAACATTGTGAAAAAACTAAAAGCCGCAGTGACATGGTACAACTTGCGCAACATCAGACAACAATTCTATCCATAGGTGTTCCATTTAATCTACTGTGGTTACTCTGTAGGTTTCCACCTTAATTGACGCTTCTGTGATTCGCTGCTGCAGCTCAAGGAAGGACCTACAGCACATCCTTCACAAACACAAAGGTGTCAGGTCCCGCACCTCCAATCCATTCTCCATTAAATATTGCGTCTTGATAGGCACGGGCCACTGTATAAAAACCTGGCCTTACGCCATCTTGTTGAACAGTCGGGCTGCCATCACTAGAATCTTGTAGATGAGGTGTCATATAATTTTGCAGTATCACAGAGGCGGTCAGAAATACGGGCCAAGGTATGCTGCGGAGAACTGAGGAAGAATTTGACTGTTGCTGTGACATCTGCAGTGTAACCAGGGGATTTCATATTGAAAACTTGGTGGATGAATTTGAAGTGCTTTTTCGTATTGAGTAAGTGGTTTCATGTCACTTCGGCTCTCCGTATTTTAAAAACATTTCACTAAGCTGTAAAAAAGGTTGTGGGCCCATCCTGTGCTCGTATATCTCTCATATGTTTTTCACATCTGGCCCATTACTCTCTCCTAGATTTTATCCTCAGTATCCTGTTCTCAAACATCCTGAAACAGTATTCGTAAATTAGGATGAGAAACCAAGTTTCGCACCCGTACACATATAACAATGCACTTTTTATAGTTAATGTTTGGGCTTTTAGATGGCAGGGGAAGACAAAAGATTCCGAATTCAATGGATTGGTTGAAAATGGAATATTTAGAGAAGATATTTTATGTAGATGTGACTTCGTTTCGGTGGTTCTTAAGATTGTATTTAGTGGGGCACACTCCCACGGATAGTGTGTTTGTCATACACAACAGCATTTCTTCCTTGCTAACAGACACTTTAAATACTATTATATATAATTTAAATGTATTTAACACAGCAATTTTGATTGAAATTAGAGGTTCCCCTGGCCGTGAATTTTTCTTAGGATGTGACACCGTGTAGTCTGTTAACATAGCTACGTTTTAGAGGAATCTGCTTTCTCCATCTTCAGGGTAGTGGATTAGGATGGCAGTTTCTCTTAAACGTCAGTATCTGCTGGATAACGTAGCGCCTCAACCCATAACAGAGTAATCTCCGAAAGTTTAGTTTCCCTATCCACTTTAAGGAAAATGTTGGAGATAAAAAATAGGTGAAAGTGGTAGGGAGCAACTAAAGGACTGTTACTACAAGAATGGCTGGTTGATGAATATTTCAGAAACACTTTACAGACTCTGGTCCACGTCTGGCATCTCTTTCCCTCTCGCTGCTGCAATGTTGACTCGATGAACAATGTTCGTATGGCGTCAATAATTAACAATGTGCCCCTCACCAGCTGCCGGTACACACACACCATCCTGCAGAGCACACCACGTGATTCTTACGTAGGGGTTACCCTAATTTCGTAGCATGTGTGGAGCTTATATGTTTAAATGCTGATTGTGCGGGCGTGTGAAGAGGTTGTCCCATGTACGTGTAATGTTGCTGTGTTCAGTTCCATGGGTTGCTTGTCTATCAATATTAATCTCTCGGTGTCATATCTGCGATCTGAGTTATTTGTGTCGTGTATTTTACGATCCATACAGTATGTGAGGTGGAGTCGTAGGATGATTGTTGAATGGTGAATTGGAAATAATTTAGAAGGTGTCTGTAATGGACTGAGATAATATCCGAGCATGTCTAACAGGGATTAGGAAATACAACAAAACGTCCCTCATGACTTTCGGTATCCTGGTCCAGATTCGAACAGAGTACCTCCCGAATACATGTTTGGAATTTTATTGTTACATCAGTGTGATGCTTTGACAGACGGAGTTACGGCAATATACACTCTGATAGTTTCTATTACATTTTGTAGGTGTTCCAAGTAGTGTGATTAAATTGCTGTTCAGATGTTTAGTAGTTTTACGCGCCTTTACATAGTTCCTGAAAGTTCCTCTTATCTTTGCCATGTACATCCGTCTGTCTGACCGTCTGCCCTGTCCTTTGTTCTGTATGTATGAACGCGGCTTCCACTGGATGAATTTCCCTGAAATTTGATATTGGGAACGTCTATAAAAATCTGTCGAGAAAATCCAAATCTGCTTAAAATTGGGCAAAAATATTATCGGACACTTTAGAATGGAAACCTAAGTACGTTTTATTGTTGCCGGCAACTTACATTCGTCGTAGAAGCATTGTTATGCAACACTCATTTCTGTGTATTTCACTGTGAAATGTAGCTCAAATACTGAGAGAAGGCATTGTTGCTTTTATATTGAAACAATGGCTACGCGAAAGCACCGACTATTACTTTATATGTACACTGCCTGTCTCATTCTTTGTATGGTGAAGAGCATGAACGAATAATGTAAAGGGATCGGACTTCAAACCGGGGTTCGACTTTCTGTAGCGACATACGTGGGCTATTCTTCTATTTAGCAGTCTAGGCAGTGCAGCGGATCCCCGTGGCCTAAATGATACGTACTTCTGTTTATTTTCCTGGGATGAAGAAAGTTTTCTTATCAGTGTAGGCAGTCACTTGTATCTGGTTAAGAGTATGTGGGTCTCATATTTCTGTTCCTGTCCACGCCATTTTGCTTCCCAACGTATTATACCCCTTCCAGCATGTCATTCTGTATTTGACATCGGTAGAAACATATGGTGGAGAATGAAAGTAGTGTGGGTGGCCATCACGCAGTTTTCTTACCCTACTGTTATTTTTTCGTATTTAGGTCTCAATATTCTCAGCACCCTATTCTAAAATCCCTTAAAATATGTTGTTCCTATAAGCTCCGAGACCACGCGTTATACTCGTATAAAATAACAAGTTATATCTGTTTAATTTGGGGCACTGCGCCACAAGCCGGAAGGTCGCGGTTTCGATTCCCGAAGGTGTCATTGGAATTTTTCTTTGATATAATCCTTCCGGCCGCATTGAGGTCGACTCAGCCTTCAACATAAATGAGTACCAGGAATATTTCCTGGACGTAAAGGCGGCCGGTGCGTAGGGCTGACAACCTTACCACCTTTATGTGCCGACTGTCGTGAAATCTGGGAGCCTCAACCTCCTGGAACCCTCAGGGCCTGTTCAGGCCTTTACAGGGATTGCTTTGCCTTTTTTATCTGTTCAGTTTAATTCTTTAGTGTTCATTACTGAAGCAAATACTCTCAGCTGAATGATAACAAACATTCAGACATGTTGTTTGAGTTCTTACTGTCGTTTCCATGTATTTGAAAACAGGGATCTATTATCGGACTTAGCATGGCAATAACTTCGGACTTAATTTTTGATAGTTTTTAGCAATAATATTGAAATCAATTTCAGGGAAATATGTAGAGAAAGGCAACTATCAATTTACAAAATGGAAATGATCTTAGAAATATGCGAATTTTAAAACAAATGGGAAAAGTTTATTAGAGCGAAAAAAATAAAGATATGGGAGATATTCAACATGCATAGGGAGATGAGAAATGGATAAAAAATTTTAATAAGAAGGTATTAGTGGAGACTTTGGAAACTTTAAACGTATTTGAGAGACTGAACCAATAAATGATGGCGGCACTATGTCGTTATAATTTAAAATATTAATATAAAGACATTTCTTGAAAATTTACTTACACTTGGAGGGTTTCTTCTCAATGTTAAATTAGTATGAATGTTTGGAAACAGAATACTGAAATATGTACTCAGTCTGGGAGATATGAGTGACGTCGGACATTGGAAATTTACGTAAAAAAGTGATTTAAATCCTGGAAAGTGGTGTGTCTTGACGTGTTAATAGCTTGTTCTAAACAAGAATGACACACAATATTTTTCGGCAGACTTCTCAAAAATCAATAATTTTGGAGATTGTGATGGAGTTGGAAAGATAATATTAAAGTGGGGTGATAACAATAGATGTTGATAAGGTAACAACATTAACTGCCTGCAGAATATCTTGGGATTCGGGCCGTTGTAATTTAAATTTTCTCTTTGTAATATCTTAGGGTTAATGTTTACTTAATTAGACAAAAGATGGCATCCACTTACATGCCGAGATAAAACTATTCCATGTGTGTTCAAGTTTAGATGTGGTACTGACTGTACGCAGAGTGGGCGCGAGTTAGTATGTATATGTAGGGTAGCTACTAATGGAAACTCGTAAATTAGTCCGAATAATTCATGGCTCTTTGCTATGGCTACATGCCAGAAATGCAGTGGCACTAACTGGGTAGAATTTATAGTTGGCCAGAGAACAGCAGGCTCGGCCCCTCACCTGTGATGGCGTCGCGGCGCCGGATTGTTGACGCCTTGATAATCTTTTATCGCAGCGACATTTGCACCTATGTCACAGCACTGGAGAGCGTACTGGCACTCGGACTAAATTTTTAATAATAGATTGTTTCTAATTTTCTGTGACTTGCTAATCGAAAATCAATCTCTGACCCATTCGATTCGGAGACCGGTTGTCCTGGCCCGTTAACGAGGTCTTTGTCAGGCCTCTGGCCTACGCCAGTATAATGCCTCAAACTAGGACACGACGGCTTTCTGTCACAATTTTCAAATTATTTATTTTCTTATTCTCGTATCGAGATGGGTTGGGCATGTAGCACGTGTGAAGGAGAGGTGCATACAGGGGTTTGGTGGGGAAATCTGAGGAAAAAAGGTCACTTAGAGGATATAGGATTAGATGGAAGGGTAATATTAAAATGGATCTTCAAGACGTGGGATGGGGAACGGACTGGATTAATCTGACTCAGGATTAGGACAGGTGGCGGGCTCTTGTGAATGCGGTATGAACCTTGGAGTTCCATAAATTTCGGGAAACTTCTTGACTAGCTGAGGATTTTTTAGCTTCTCAAGCAGGAATCTGCTCCATGGAGTTACTTTATTCTCTTATCATTCGATGATGTCATGCTAAATGGGCTAGCTATTTAAGACTCAATAAATAAACCATAAATAATTAAATAAACAAAAATGACTCTTCCCCCATTAAAATATTTGTATGTTTGTGTACTCTCTTCTGACTCAGTATGTCCCGAATACGGCAAATAGTTATGTGGCAAGAAACGGGACTCTCCAATCACCAGAATGGGTAACTATATGATCTCACTGTTCTGTTTGTTGGATTACAGCGCTGTCATAGACGAGATAACAACTAGCATGCGACCTCACCATTATGTTTGTTAGATAGTCTGCAGCACTGTCATAACCTAGGTAACAACTAGCATGCGATCTCACCATTATGTTTGTTAGATAGTCTGCAGCACTGTCATAACCTAGGTAACAACTAGCATGCGACCTCACCATTATGTTTGTTAGATAGTCTGCAGCACTGTCATAACCTAGGTAACAACTAGCATGCGACCTCACCATTATGTTTGTTAGATAGTCTGCAGCACTGTCATAACCTAGGTAACAACTAGCATGCGACCTCACCATTATGTTTGTTAGATAGTCTGCAGCACTGTCATAACCTAGGTAACAACTAGCATGCGACCTCACCATTATGTTTGTTAGATAGTCTGCAGCACTGTCATAACCTAGGTAACAACTAGCATGCGATCTCACCATTATGTTTGTTAGATAGTCTGCAGCACTGTCATAACCTAGGTAACAACTAGCATGCGACCTCACCATTATGTTTGTTAGATAGTCTGCAGCACTGTCATAACCTAGGTAACAACTAGCATGCGACCTCACCATTATGTTTGTTAGATAGTCTGCAGCACTGTCATAACCTAGGTAACAACTAGCATGCGACCTCACCATTATGTTTGTTAGATAGTCTGCAGCACTGTCATAACCTAGGTAACAACTAGCATGCGACCTCACCATTATGTTTGTTAGATAGTCTGCAGCACTGTCATAACCTAGGTAACAACTAGCATGCGACCTCACCATTATGTTTGTTAGATAGTCTGCAGCACTGTCATAACCTAGGTAACAACTAGCATGCGACCTCACCATTATGTTTGTTAGATAGTCTGCAGCACTGTCATAACCTAGGTAACAACTAGCATGCGACCTCACCATTATGTTTGTTAGATAGTCTGCAGCACTGTCATAACCTAGGTAACAACTAGCATGCGACCTCACCATTATGTTTGTTAGATAGTCTGCAGCACTGTCATAACCTAGGTAACAACTAGCATGCGACCTCACCATTATGTTTGTTAGATAGTCTGCAGCACTGTCATAACCTAGGTAACAACTAGCATGCGACCTCACCATTATGTTTGTTAGATAGTCTGCAGCACTGTCATAACCTAGGTAACAACTAGCATGCGATCTCACCATTATGTTTGTTAGATAGTCTGCAGCACTGTCATAACCTAGGTAACAACTAGCATGCGACCTCACCATTATGTTTGTTAGATAGTCTGCAGCACTGTCATAACCTAGGTAACAACTAGCATGCGACCTCACCATTATGTTTGTTAGATAGTCTGCAGCACTGTCATAACCTAGGTAACAACTAGCATGCGACCTCACCATTATGTTTGTTAGATAGTCTGCAGCACTGTCATAACCTAGGTAACAACTAGCATGCGACCTCACCATTATGTTTGTTAGATAGTCTGCAGCACTGTCATAACCTAGGTAACAACTAGCATGCGATCTCACCATTATGTTTGTTAGATAGTCTGCAGCACTGTCATAACCTAGGTAACAACTAGCATGCGACCTCACCATTATGTTTGTTAGATAGTCTGCAGCACTGTCATAACCTAGGTAACAACTAGCATGCGACCTCACCATTATGTTTGTTAGATAGTCTGCAGCACTGTCATAACCTAGGTAACAACTAGCATGCGACCTCACCATTATGTTTGTTAGATAGTCTGCAGCACTGTCATAACCTAGGTAACAACTAGCATGCGACCTCACCATTATGTTTGTTAGATAGTCTGCAGCACTGTCATAACCTAGGTAACAACTAGCATGCGATCTCACCATTATGTTTGTTAGATAGTCTGCAGCACTGTCATAACCTAGGTAACAACTAGCATGCGACCTCACCATTATGTTTGTTAGATAGTCTGCAGCACTGTCATAACCTAGGTAACAACTAGCATGCGATCTCACCATTATGTTTGTTAGATAGTCTGCAGCACTGTCATAACCTAGGTAACAACTAGCATGCGATCTCACCATTATGTTTGTTAGATAGTCTGCAGCACTGTCATAACCTAGGTAACAACTAGCATGCGATCTCACCATTATGTTTGTTAGATAGTCTGCAGCACTGTCATAACCTAGGTAACAACTAGCATGCGATCTCACCATTATGTTTGTTAGATAGTCTGCAGCACTGGCACAGGCTAGATAACCACTGGAATGCGACCTCACCATTCTGCCTGTTATAGTCTACAGCACGGACACAGACTAGATAAGCACTGACCTTGTCTGTATATATCTGAGGCAGTCCCCATATTTCATGCGAAACCGATAACACGAGGGAGTTGTAGCATTCCAAATGTTTGTAGCAGCAGGTGGTTAGTTCTGGAACGGAGACTGTGTACAATCAGCTACTCGTCATGCTGCGTCGTTGCGTTTAGTACGTGAGACAGAGAGAGAGAGAAAGAGAGAGAGAGAGAGAGGCGGACAAATGGTAGCATGCAGGGTTTAGTTCAAAGTATCTTGAGTGGGAAATTTATGTTGGAATTTGATGCGTTATCAGTTGTATTGCCTAGGCCGGACAGGTATTTTGTTGAATTTTTAGGTTTGAAATTTTTAAAGTATGCTAAAGTATGCTAGCACTAATTATGTTGGTTGAGGAATATGTTCAAAGACTAAGTGCTGCAAGAGTAATATTGTCACATTGCATTTACGATGTTCGGCGTTGGATATGGTTTTTGATGCTGAGGCGGACATTTTGCACAATCCGATATTACCCTTTTACCTTGCTATTCTATTCCTCATGATTAACGTGCTGTATGTAAATGATGAAGGTATGTAAGATATGGCAACATTATTGTAGATATTCAGTATTTACATAACTCTCAGGCATCTAGGAGGCATGGATACACACTATCTTACTAGGAGCATGGATACACACTATCTTACTAGGAGCATGGATACACACTATCTTACTAGGAGCATGGATACACACTATCGTACTAGGAGCATGGATACACACTATCTTACTAGGAGCATGGATACACACTATCTTACTAGGAGCATGGATACACACTATCTTACTAGGAGCATGGATACACACTATCTTACTAGGAGCATGGATACACACTATCGTACTAGGAGCATGGATACACACTATCTTACTCCCTCTTTCTTCCTCTTCATTAATTTTTTAGTTTCATTATTTCCATTATTTCCATTTTCCTCGCTAGTCCACTTTATGCAAAGCCATCTATGTGTGTGTCTGTTTGTCCCCTTCAAATTTTGAACAAGTTGATTTATTTTCAGGAAACGTTTGGCTGTCTTTCTCGCACGCCATAGGAGGCCACACTAGAGTCGTGACGTAATTTTAGATTCTATGTAGGTATTTCTTTAGTGGGTTTGAATAAAACCACGAAATATATCAATCAGTCTTCCTTATAATACTGTGATTAAGGAAACACATAAATTCTTCTGTGTCAATGCTTGCATTTGAAACGTGGTATCCTATTTTAAATTTCGTCTCGAAGGCAGACGCCAGGATGGGTTAAGAACATGCATGGCGGCATGCGCTACAGTGGGAAAGAGGGGGGGGGGGGTGCGGGGTACTTGGTGCAGTGTGGGAAACATGTTTTACTTTCTGAGCTGCATGTCCTAAGTTTGGAATGAACTTATTAAAACAGAATTTTTATACTATATTTGTGGTCTGATTTTCAACAGAACACAACATTTAGCAAATGCACCTCAAATGAAAAGGTTGGGAAAAGCCTACATAACTGAAACTCATAAAAGGACCTAACCTCATTCAATGAGCATTTCAATCTGGTGGACCCAACTGTGCAAGTGCCTTTCACACTTCTCACCTGAAGACGGGAGACGGTGTTTCCAGAACGTTTGCTTGTGTTATAATTACTGAACGACGGGAAGGCCCAGAAACCCAATAACGTTATGTGTAATATACTATCGCCAGATCCGTATTGGCTGTTCATGATTCGAACTCACGTCTACTTCTTCTACCTAAAATTCACTCAATTTGTGTTATAATTATATCACAGAAAAATATAATCTTAACTGGAGTTCTAACTCAATAGTTGAGATGTGCTCAGTCCTTACGACTGCAAATGAATGTGTTGTGCCTTTGGCTTACTGTGTATTAGTCGACATTGTCTCTCATCGTGTTCCAACACCAAAATCGTATGTCTGTCAATATGAATAACAGCACTGAATTTACATTATTATCGTCACGTAAGTTACGAACGGACATTCTGCTTGACAGTACGTAAATTGCACATTATGTTCTTTGCAACCCACGCTGTTTGGCTACCAAATGTAGTTACAACGAGGGTTGCAACAGGTGACCGACCAAATAGACACCAGCATGCATCAGAAACATATGAATTAGTTCGTTCATGGACAGATAAACAATGGCCTTTTATGAACTTCCCATTTCCTTAAAGGGCGGAAGACTTTGTTGAATTTTATGGGGATTATCAGGTGCCCCTGATGTAGTGTTTACTAGACACTGGATTACGTTACTGCATACACGAAAATAATGGAGAAACTTACATCATAAGGAGGTTCATAATCTGGGCCGTTAAAGTGAAATGGTGCTCAAGCTAACAAAAGGAAGATGGCCGAGGCCTATAGCTTACACGGAAGATATGAGACGGAAGATAGGAGACTTGTACATATTACTTGGGAAACCTGTTTGGTATATTTCAGTTGGGAAACAGCTGAGTAGATGGAAGAATGATAATGACACTTTCTGAAATCCCTAGCTGCGGGTTGAACGGGCCTGCTTGCTGACAAGGCACTCTTCGCCACTAGATCCACACGATCTCCAGGATCCCCTCAGCATCCAACACAAGGGCATCTGTGGGTCTCTGTTCCTAGATAAGTCAGCTATTTACATTCGTCTGTTACCAAAGTTAAGAGAGAGTTGATATAACCCTGCACCTCCGCAAGTATCTTTAGGGCCTGGTGTTCATTCCAGCACAGGGACAATATAGTTTTCTTACAAAGTCGAAGCATTGACATTCAAGTGCATTAACAACTTTAGCCTTCTAAAGAAGCTCTAGCTCCAGTCTATCATAAATTTTGAAACTAGATGGATATGAGGGTTAAGGGTCACGCCCGGACCGACGTACTTGTTGGGAAAGAAATCCCGATACTCAATTGATTGCCACCTAGCGGTCTGAACACGATGAATCGGACTCCGATACCACTGTCCTCCAGACCGTAGCCTAGTCACCGTAGCTAACTTAGCTACCCTGTGTATTTTATTTGCTTAAGTGGCGGTCAATATATAATGAAATACAAGGACAAATATTTCCTGGCTCTGTACACTTTGCTTTTGTATCTAAAGTAATAGAACATCATGCAAAAATCACTAAGAACGCATTTGGAACAGCTGTGTGCATATGTGGGACGTGAAATAGGTTTCCCGCCTGCCACGTCCGAGCACTTGGGAGGTCAAAACTGCTTAACGAAACCTCCTGTGAATGACGAACCTGCTTGCCGCTTATTGACGTTTCGTCCCGTGTCAAGGTTTCAAGTGTTGGCTTTCCTCTCAGCTGCAGATAATTACAGCGCGCGTCCCAGCCATTTACGTGGTCTGAAAGCAAATACTATCGAATAAATCTGGGCCTGAGCTGCTAGATCTCCGTCCAGCAATTTGGTACAGATAATATTTTCAAGATGAAGTTCCAAACAAGGCAGGCAATGTACGTATAAACGTAGCATTTGGGCGCTGTCTCGTAACCATTTTTGCCGTGAGAGAAGCAATAAGTATTACATATTCCGAGTGTGTGTCGGTAACCTTAATTATTCAGCATGCAAAGCGCATGCGCCATGTTATATTGTCATCTGTGGCGTGTTTGGCTGTACCATACTTTTCCACATCATCTCATAAACGGCACGATTTTGGAAAGAGTTCCTAAAAGTAAAATGTGTGTATGATACTCTCTACAACTTTTGTCTGAAACATTTCTTATTCTAAAAAGAACTGAGTGAGACGTTATCAGAATTGTAAATAGGTATTAATTTAAAGTGCCCGTTGTTCTTGTAAGATTTTAGTGAGAATTGGATTTTCTCGACAGATTTTAGAGAAATACTCAAGTATCAAATTTGATGAAAATGCGTCTAGTGGGAGCCGAGTTGTTCCATGCGGACCAACAGAGACATGTTGAAGCTAATAGTCGCATTCGCACTTTTGCGAACGCGCCTAATAAGACCCACTGAAGACATTATCACAGACTACAGTAGTACTTCTGGACATTTGATCGGGTGAGTGGCGCTTATAGTTCGTACTCAATAGGTACGTGCTTCAAATCTCAGACTGGAGGTCCTCATGGAGGGTTGCCCCTGTTAATTCAATAAAATACGCATGTAACACCTCAAAGTTATTAGAACCTCTCTTTTCTTCATTGTTACATTTAATTTATTGGTCACAGTGACATAGTTTGCTGTGTTCTTATCTTATCTTATCTTGAGGGATATGACACGGCGTTACTAGGAATTTTTTTCCGACGTTTCGGGACAAAGTAGTGGTCTCGTCTTCAAGGGTTGAAATTTCCAAGAAAAAATCTTGGACATTTCCACCCTTGAAGTTGTCGCCAATACGCTGTCTCAAAGTTTTGTGAACCAAATGCCAAGTGACCCGGCGTAATATCCCTGAAGAACGAATACTTCATCAACGCCGCTGTGAAGACATCAAAACTCGCGTTCGCTCTACTGTGTTTTTCGGAATCTGCATTGTCAGTGTTATTAAAAGGACTGCATACTACTATGTTATTAGAACTCTAATTTCGTTTCCGAGTAAACATATTCGTCACTCTCTGTCAAGACAGCTCTTTGACAGAGACTAAAGTAAATTTATTTCTACAGGAATCTGTACAGGCGGGACAGATCTCTGTTCATTGTTGAGCTCGTGCATGCAGGCCCATGTACAGCAAGAAGCAGAGACAGTATAATAGTGAATAGAAGGACGACATGACAGCTAAAATAAATTGAAGCGAAGTGGGAAGAAGAGAGAGAAAGACGGAACAGTGAGACAAGCAGAGCAACCATCAGCCAAACTTCACGGAATCCAACAAAGTTTCATAAAGAAAGTTTCTTTCCTTCTTTCTTTCTTTACTTACTCTGGAAAAGCGCGGCGTCTTAGACGTCTGCCGTGAGAAATTGCAAGGTGGCAGGATGGCATCCCTTCCGCTCTTGCCACCCACTCAGTCAGTCAGCCAGCCAGCCAGTCAAATGACAGCAGACGGGAGAGACATTTTGCTTCAGTTGAGGTTTGCCTTGGCTTCAGGTAGATTTACTTGAGTCACATCTCATTGAGGCACGCGGTACATCAGAAGCAAGATTATGGCATGTAAAATAAATTATTATTCTGAATCGTTCTAACCAAGTTGTTTCTGAAGACACAAGACATGAACAACAGGCATGTCATTCTGGATCCTACAATGATCCGAATTCTTGCAAATTTTGATGACATATACTGGTCTCAAATCTGTTACTAAATTCAAAAACTGTTTCTCTGAGTACATCTCATTGATAAAGTATAAAACGTATTTTGTCCAGGGACTAACTGGATGAAATTTTGAGTCTTCGAGTTTATATTCCATAGACGAATGCCTGTTTACAACCGTCAAGTGCATCTGCTTAATAACGCCATTATTATAACATTTTACTATATTACGTGCATAGTTGAACTCAGACTAGGTCATTCTCAAGGGCTTCTTTCATACGTATGGTACGATTTTGTCTTACTTTTTTTCCTGACCTGTAAAGCAGATAATAAACATATCGCAGTGCTGTGTTAGTGATATTGTTAAGTAGCTCTAACTGATGGTCTTTCCATTTGATCATGAAATTATTCATTCAGTTATCAAACCCCCGGATCTGATACTGTTGGAACTTATCTTCATTTTCCGGTCTTCGTAACACATTCATGGGCACAGAGCACTTGGATTTTTGTGCGCTGGAGCGTGAAGTTACTGGGTACGTACGTTGTATTGCGAATGTGTCTTCAGTTTTTGTGTGCCTGAAACAAAGCTAAACGCTTTAATTACTAAGCAAGCTTTGATTCCATAAAATTTGATTTAATCGTCTTGAAGTGTGCAAATTTTTAAATTAGGTTTAAGGGTAGATTTTCTACCTCACAGAAAATAGTCCGCTGTCTGTTTTAAAGACCAACCAGTTAAATATGTTGAAAGAAATAATTGTTCTTTGTTGTGAGCGTCGTACATGAAACATATAATTATATTATTGGGAAAATGCAATTTTTTTCACTATTAATGCAATTGGATAAATTTAATAACCACTGTAATTTAACGGTATAAAATATAAGACGTGATATGGCCTGTAAGCAGAGTTTACACATTCTTAAATTCAGCAGTGCACTGCCGTGCTTTGTGTTACTCCTCTGTGGTTTGTGAGTCATGCTAGAAGAATGCTCATCGGACATTGGAGATTGTAGTCACATATAAAGCGTGCCTTCATTTTAGGGAATAAAGAAGATTGTAAATAATTGAGTACAGAAAATTACAAACGGCGTTACATAAAGTTTATTCAGTTTACTTAAATTCGGAACAACGAAATGCAAATTAGTGAGATTGTGCGACGTAGAGTTTCAACAGAATTTGTGGAAGGTTTTGGGCTATAATGGGGGAAAAAAATTAGGGTTTTATGTAAAATAACCTAAGTTTATAGCCTAATATGTATATAAATTTAAGAACTGTTCGAAAATTTTCGATGTATATTTTCCATGCCAATTTCAATAAAATACCTTAAACGGTTTGTAAAGTATGGGGAAGGACCCATGTTTATACAGTAAGCTGGACTGTAATTGAACATGCCTGAAGATGGGAACTGCTCCGTAAGGGTTGGTGGAAGCCTTTTGTATTGTAGCGCGACGCAATGTGCGAAATGCTTTGTTGGATGAAGGTAAAATTTTATGTTCGCCCTTAAGTAGACTTCGCTGCATATATGATTGTCACTGAAGGTCGGAATTGCCCAAACATTTACTGAAGTTCGCCAGTGTCGAAATAAAAAAAAATCGTTCCAGCGGTTATGTAGTGATATATCGCAGGAAGAGAGATATAACTTCACATAACGCATTCTCCTTTTTGTAAAGGTAAAGGTCGCTCTGTAACATTCCAATACAGGCGCAGAAGGGAGGTACATTTTATAGTTCTACCCATTCTCAATCTACCCATTCTCAACCTCGGAGCTAGAAGGGAGTGGGTGGTCAACGCCACGCCCCCGGCTGCTTTTTCGCCGAAAATGAGACCCGTTACCATTTTACAGGAGGCTAGTGCGACTCCGGGTCGGTCTGGACGGGTACGGAAATCTCGCTTCCACCGGGTTTGGAACCCAGGACGGTCCAGCCCACAATGAGTCCCTATACCTGTTACGATATCCCGACCGCCCTCTTCTTTGTAAACGAAGCCTAATAGTGAAGCACCTATTTAAACGTAGCCGAACTATAATTTTATCCATTGTTTTGTAAGGGAATGAGACTTGGTCTTTCATCTTCAGATCTGTTGTATTTGAGAAGGTGATGAGGGATATATTTGTGATTAAAGAGCAAGGAATTAAAAAGAGCAGGGAGAATAGTGGAGGAGAGAGTGCTTCGTTTGCTTTTATTTATTCGCAAAATATTATTACTTTCATAAAATCTAGAAGGTTGAGAGGAGCAGGGTCTGTAACATGCGTATGGATGATGATAAATTTAATAACGATTTAGGCCGGAAAACGTGAAGGTAAGAGAGAATTTGATAGACGTAGTCGTAGATGGGAGAAAATATTGGTATGAACCCTAAAGAAATAGATTTTAGGTTGACTGTATTATGCAAAATTTGAAGTTTTAACAGCAGTGTTGTTGAGGATTCATGTATTCTGGGATGTGACCCTGTGTCACTGGTGTAGCGGATTACTCTTGTTGCGGATGTGGTGCATCGGTGGACTGTTGTGAACGCGGCTGTGAAACTTCAGTTTAGGCAGTGTGTGGAACTTTATAATGTTTGAGTGACTTCACAGCTTCTGAAGCAGGGCTCGGCTCTGTCTGCTTATATTTTATATTGTCTAAGCCTACGTTGTATAGGATTCCCTTTCTAATAAATAGTAAGACAACTTTTACTTAACTTCACTGACAAGAGTCCTGCTTGTGAAGTTAGAAGTTCTGCTGTCAGTCAAGAAATCGTCGCAGTTTATGGAACCAGAAAGTTCATTACCTTTTTCCGAGAATCCAACCACTGGTTCCTGTCATGAGCCCAACGAATTTAGTCCACACCCCGACATCCTGATTCTCTAAGAAATGGTAAATCAATACGAACATAATTGGATCCATACTTCTCATTAAATTTGCAAGGGACCGTCAGTAAAGTGAAATACTAGTAAGCGCACGCGCACAAACAAACACACAAAAAAAAAATACAAAAGACTTTTTATGTGGATGAAATTTGCTTTAAAAACTTAGCCATTCCGGGTGAATGGAAGCAGGTGATAATTTCAGAATCCCTTCTAACCCCTACCCCATCTGCAGCACACTTCCTTTCAACAAAACTCCCAGCACCCCCCTCAGACTTGTTGCATTCATTGTTAAATACTAGTTATGTGCGATATCGTCAGCTGTTGGCAGCTCTTAGGATAACATGTCACCTGGCGCTCAGCCCTAGGGCGGGAAAGACGAGGGAGAGATACAGGGGTTAGAGACCCCTTTTAGACAAACAAATATCAGAAACATGCTCCCATCCTTCAAACACCTGTTCGTGCCCTATTCCAACCCATACCGCCTGTGTCAAAACAATGCTCCCTGAGAATATATTTGTAATTTATGCCATTGAATTTTTTGGATTAGATTGTTTGGCTTGTTGCTAAATAGGCCGTACCAAATGACGAGATATGCGTCCTCTGATACATCTGTAATGAGATGTGCGCAGGGTAAAAGCGAGTTTCTGGTGAAAACCGTCGAGAAACTAGTGGGCCTACTGGAGCAGGAGTCGGTTGTTTTCACCGTTTTTGTGGTACTGATGTTTGTTACTTTCTAATATTACAAATTATCCTATTGCTGTTATAGTTCGTCGTTTAAAGCCAACGGCAAAACTTACTAGAACATTTGAACTCTGAATTTTTTCCACACAGTAATTTTGTTTGTGCCGTATGATTCTTACAATAAACATCGATAATTTCCTTACAGTACTTTAAGTGAACGGTGTTTATAATGGTGACGGGTGTCTTCTCTGTGGGGTAGAATCTGAATTATTATATATAATTGCAGTCTTAAAACTGTTAAATGTTCCCCCATGTTTATTGTTGGTTTCAACAAAATTTTATTTTGTTCGCTGCTATTTAAATTTTCATGTCTAAACTCTTCAGGAATTTCGATTTAGAGACTTACTTACACACTTTTTGTGTTACCTATGTCTTGTATTTTGTTCTTGGTTTATTTAACGACGCTCTGATTATCTCAGGCTCTATGCTTTCAATAATAGAGTAATTAATAAGAAATTGAAAAGGAAACGGAAGCAAGCGGTGATGGAAGGGTTTACTAGTTTGCTCTTGCTGAATTTGTCTGCTTGCATACAGGCCTCAGTAACTGGCTGTAGCAACCCGCATTAAGCTACGCATTCAAACATATTTGTCATCTTCATGTTTGCTGAAGTCGTAGGGATGCCTTTTGATTTCATGTCAGACTTCTTTTGAACATATTAGAGTTTCAAGTTTAGTGTCTGTGCCTTACAAATGTCATGATGTGTAGCTGCATTTAGAAGAAAAGACTACTCTCTGAAGTCCTGAAGAATTATTTTTTTATAAGAAACACTCACAAAATAAGAGCACTTCTTTAAAGTTTAGGCTAAAAATGTACGTATGAAGTCTTCCAATATTTCTTGAAGTTGTTTCTCTTACTACACTGAAGTGAAGGCGATGTATCCCATAATTTGTTTTTGTTTTTCATATAGATCTCTGAAGAGCTTGAAATGCTGTCTGTGAATGGATTAAGTAAGAATAAAAGTGCCCTACAAATTTATTGATCGAATTCGGGTTCTGCTATTCAGTTTTGAGTTGAGCAGTCTACATTATTGAATACACTTTGAAATTCTTTACACAAATTCTGTTAGGTGTTCTTTTTTATGTCTTTTTTTCTACGAACCCCATATATTATCTTCAGTCATGGATTCAGATATCTCCCTTTAATCGTTGACTCAATAATAATAATAATAATAATAATAATATTAATAATAATGCCATACAATAGAAATAAAACGAATGTGGTATGTAACAACCACAGTGATACCAGTAATAATAGGGACAATTGAAATCATGTCAAAATCATTCAGAAAATACCTGAGCAACATACCTGGAAAGCACGACATCAAGGAGCTACAGAAAATAGCCATTTTGAGCACTGCACACGTACTTAGGAAAGTGCTAATGTAAAAGTACAAAACATTTAACATGGGAAATAACATTACATGTATCATAAATTGTAACTACAGAATAGCTGCAACACTATATGTCTTAGAAACATATTTTTTCAGGTTATGTAATTGTAAATACTCTGTATAAAATTTGTAACTAGTAATAATAATTTTATTAAATTTTTCTGTACTTCGTATAAAGGGCATACTCGTATGAATCCCAGCTTACCAAAATATGCACAGCAGTACTGCTGCAGTAAGCTGACAGTGCCGACGTCAGCGCTGTTAAATATTCATAAAAATCTTCTAGAGTCTGTAAAATTCTAAATTAAAAGTAATTTTTTTCAACGGTCATTTAATCCACTAATTTTTGTGTTTGTCTCAAGTAGGAAAATAACACTAAAGGCTCTTTTTATAACAATTTTTGATGTTGTGTTTGATGGGACAATATAGCCAAAATCGGAATAAATTATCATTTATAGTGGTTTCTGGACTTTCGATTGTCAGCTAATATGCAAAAGAGTAACACGACATTTCAGAGACTGCATTTGTTTCCGTTCATAGGTACAAAGCTGAGAAGGAACTTGCTCAGGTTCCGTATGAAGACCTATGAACATGTCAAATGTAGTAGTACTATAATTATACAGCGGTAGTTTTGTGTTTGATGTGCACATGTTTACGTATGTCGTTACTCATGACATCTTACGAATTATACTTGTCAAGCATTTCAGTACCTGCACTAATTCTTAGCTGCTGGGGTGGAAAAGGAAATCTGGTTTGTACATATCAGTGTTAGACACACCACATGATAACATGATGAGGCTACTTTTCCTTATAAATTAATATTTTTCTTCTTTTATAAGGAAAGTCAAGCTAAAATGTCAATCTTTCCCTTGTTAGACCAAAACGTCATTAATACCTGACAGAAATGTTTTGCTAAACCAAGGGTAAACAAATTTTCCAAAAATACAGGAGCCACTTCAAAATTCTAGGAGCCAGAAAAGTAGCATGAACCAAGTTCCATAAGGATCCACAAAAATTAGGCCCAACCTTACAAAAATGTAATCGCTCGACTGATCTGGCTCTCCGGATATGTGCACCCCTGTGTTAAACTTTCTTAGTTCTCATACTTGCGTCGCTTGTAGTGTCAGTATTGTGCCTGCAATGTTTCTACAGCGCATCTGCAGTGTATTCCATGTCTTACATTTGTTCCTGATGTTTCTGCTTCCCTGCAATACTAAAACCGCAAGAGGCTCTTAAAATAACGGCAGGAGCTCTAATGCTAGTAGCTATCATCTCCATCCCCTTATACTACTAAGTGAGTAATGTGTTTCCCCACACAGTACCACCGTATCTTTACCACACCCGCCATAAATCGACCATTTCGGTGTTTTTGTGGTCACTTCACTTCTATCAGCAGCAAATCATAGATTAGTTGCAATGTGATTCCGTATTCTAGTACGCGTGTGGTAATGTCCTTATCGGTATAACGTAGCATTTTTGTTTCACGCTTTGCATTCCGGGAGTACCGGGTTCGAATCTCCGTCCAGGTGCCGTATGGGTTGCTGATACTTCCACGTTTTCTCTCGGCTCTTCCAGAAGAATATTGGGATGGTATCTTAAAATCGGTCACGATATTTTCTTCATTTTTGTTATGTAGTCCTATATGTGTTTATGTGTATGTATTGTGCTGTTCTAAGACTGTCATGCAACATATTTGAGGTTCTCAGGAAGACGAAGGTCTGTATGAACATTTCTGTATTGTGGGATGTAGCGCCGTGTAGTTTTGTAGGTATCCACACGGCAGATAGCAACACTTTCTTAAAATGTATGACGTCACGTATCTGAAGTACGTGATCTTCATAGTGGTACTAACAACTGGGATCGAATCGCAGTTGTCTAGCCTGTGGCCAGTCGCAGCACTCACTGCACTATCGCGGTTTCTTTGACAGTTTTATGGGCGAAATTAATTGCAAAGTACAAATAAAAATTTCTAGTTCAATATTATTATATTTACTAGTTCATTATGAATAATATCGGGAACGGTTGAAAGGAAAATGAAAGTAGCAAATTAAGTTTTTATACAGTTGTCACAGATGTTATACTATTCATACGGTGCATTGTCATTCGAACACACAACACTTTAACCAACAAATGCACTGTTATTATACCTTGTTACGTTATACAATACAGTCACAGTGAACTAGTCAACATGTTTCGATCCGCTGTTGGGATCATCATCAGGGACTTTAGATTATAAATTACACAATTACAAATTAACAATAAAGGTACATATTAAAAGTATAAGATGTGGAAGGCTAAGACAGTACTGTCTTAGCCTTCCACATGTGAACAAGCAATTTCCGATACACAGTGGACCCAGGAACCAACAGACATAGCCTACAATTTTAAACTCTATATATCTTATAATTTTAATATGTACCTTTATTGTTAATTTTTAATTGTGTAATTTATAATCTAAAAGTCCCTGATGATGATCCCAACAGGGGATCGAAACATGTTGACTAGTTCACTGTGACTGTATTGTATAACATAACAAGGTATAATAACAGTGCATTTGTTGGTTACAGTGGTGTGTGTTTGTCACAGATAATTTGTAGTCCGATATGCCATGTAAATGGCGCTTTCTTATTTGTAAGTCGCTGTGCTATAAATTGTGTTAAAATAAATAACACTATTAGGGATAATCACAGACGTTTCTGATAGGGTGTGGTGGGGGGGGGATGTCAGGTTAAATGTATACAGATGTGAAGGCTTACATGTCGCAGTATCTCACAAATCTCTCTTTGATAGAGAGGAATGTGGCTAGCCCTTGAAACAAGGGCTGAAGACCAAATTTCCGCGACAGAATCCCACTTTGTGTTTTTGTCTTCATTCCGGATTCCCCTGGTGTGTATCGTTTATCCGTGACCAACTGCACGGCTGACTACGAAGAACTGTATCTTCCATCAGTGGCAGCGCTCTTCGGCCTTAGAGCTCCTGATAGGCACTGCCTAACAGTTTGGCGTACCGGAAGTACTCCAGGCTCTCAGTCGGAGGACGTACGGTCGAAATCTCAGCAGAGACACCGGCTGTCCTGTCGGAAACTTTTTTAAAATTTTTCTTCGTTCTTCCAGGAATCTTCTATTGTAGTTCCTCAAGTACCTCAGTTAAGCCACGAACGTTTTATGATAATAATATTCTTCAGTTTGTCCTTTGTCGATCTCCCACTGTCGACACTCCAATGCATTCTAAGACGGTGTCTTTCAATATTTTTTCTCTTCGTTGCCACTGTCACGAAAACAACATTACGCTTACCATCAGGCATTGACAATATTAATAACACAGCTCTGCTTGTGTAATTTGACATTTAACACTTACCGTTACCTTTAATTATATAATTATATAGTACTAAAATATTAAAATTAAGTCGGTGAGATCTTCGCTCTTCTGGGATGTTATGCAACTTAGATTGGTAGACAGTTATCGACGTTTCGGGACAACCTATCGGTCCCTTTCAAAGGTCAAGCAGCCTAAAAGCAGGGAGTCGAATGAAAAGTTTGATACGTCTTATGTGAGCCATTTCGTTAAAATTCCAATGCATGCATTAATGTCAATCACACAACGCAGACACTATTAAGGGTGCTACCCAGCGTCTCGTAGATAATACAAATAAATACTACAATGCTCCTTTGCTTGCTGGTGCCCCAGCCAGGGGAATTTTGTATCAGTAGATTTGGGCTTGTCTGCCTCACAATGTATGTGCTGATTCCCTGCTTGTTCTTCGCCCCTCAAAACATTGCAACCAGATGTTGAAGGTGGTGAGTTTGTAAGGGTTTATGACACCGTAGTATTCCGTCAATACTGACCAATGTCAGAGAAAACCCAAGAAGAATAACTATGTCATTCTACGGTCGTCAGTTCCTCTTGTCTGATGCTGTCAATCGCTGTTACAAGACAGAGGTCTATCTCTAATCCTTTCGGTCGCACTATGGCCCTGGGGTCGACTCAGCCTCTAACAAAAATGAGTATCAGTAATATTTCCTGGGAGATAAAGGCGGCCGGTGCGTAGGGTTGACAACCTTACCACTTTCATGTGCCGATTGTCTAAAAATCTGGGAGCCTCAACCTTCTGGGACCCTAAGGGCCTGTCCAGGCCTGTAATGGGTTTTCTTTTACTTTTACAATAAAATAGACCTGCTTTTGTATATTCTTAAAAAATGTTTTTCTTTTTTATTCAAATGAATTTAAAAACAATTTTAAGATATTTAAAATTGAATTATGAGAAATGATAATTCCCAAATAATCTCGCATAACACCAACAACACCCCGCATACCACAGGCTGAAATGCACTGGCCTAACATCCTGACAACATAGTAAACTACAACAAGTTAATAAATGTACATGTAACGTAACACTGGCGCATTCGCCTTAACGTTTTGGCCACAGAAAAGCAGCTGTTCCTCCTCTGTGTATTGGTGAGCTAAATATATTTGTAACAGCAATAGGAAATGTTGAGCATTGCCGTGGAAACGCAACATTGCATTACCTTTGTATCACTAGTCACATGTCGCAGTCGACAATATAACACTATTGAGTTTTGCCATGCAAATCCAACAGTGGGTTCTGTTGGTATTGTTGTCGAGGTATTAAATGTTTCGTACTGTCGGCGAAAGTGTTTGCGCATAAAAGCCCGATATTTTTGTACGATTTAAAACCAATTTGAGTTTTTTGACATACTTTCAGAAAAGTCTCCAATATGAAATTTCACAAAAATTCCGTCCAGTGGGAGTCGAGTTGATACGTGCCAAGAGACGGACGGACTGACGGACATGACGAATCCGATAGGCGCTTTTCGCGACTTATGCGAACGCGCCTAAAAATGGAAAAGGCACCATTGCTTTTCTAGTTATTTATTGTTTATTCATTTATTTAATAATCGCCATTGTCTACCTCAGACTGCATAGCGTAAATTGTAAGATGATTATGAAATAATTAATTGGACGTTTTGTGAAGGAATCGGTCGTGGTTTAATGTGAGTCAAGATTGTCGTCACAGCCGAGAATGGAACCCGGCATCTCCCGGATACAATTTGCCGCTCGGTTTCCTACGTTTTCAGCCGGAGTGTTAGCTACATACTTCTGTTCCTACAAAGCCTTATAATAGTGAATTGATTACCTGTGATAAGATTGAACCCTGAGATAGGAAGGCACTCTGGGTATTATTCGGTGACAATACAATCCCTTGAATCTCATCTTTATATCATAATGCAAGGGCATATTTCCGTGAAATAATTCTGACAGGTAGCTTAAAACGCTTAATGTTTAATCGATTTATTCCCGACGGCTATACGTCCTACGTTTGTTATCGATACATGTGTTCGTACCCATAAGCTTATAACAGAAGTACAGGAGATATATGAAAAGTGCTTTTTGTCTTATAGCGACATATGTGGCGTCTTATTTTAGTCATTACGGATACTATTAATGTACTTAAGAAAGAGGAATTATTACGGAGATAAAAAATTGTGTAATTAGATGACTTACAAACTCTCTTCGTCATCAGACATTATTAAGGTGAGCAAATAAGGAAAATGAGGTGGATGGGGCATGTAGGACGAATGATGAGAAAGAATTCGCACATTTGTTTTGGCGGAAGATCCGAAAAGGAGACACCAAGAGGGAGATCTAGATGTAAATAGGAGAATTATATTAAAAAGGATCTTCTAGATACAAGGTCTGATCTTGTACACGGAATTCAGTTGGTTCATAACAGGCTCCAGTTGTAGGCTGGTGCAAAAGCAGTAATGAAGCTACTGTTTGAAGATTCAATTATTCTGGGATGTTACACCGTGCCGACTGATAAATAATTACAGACGTTTCGAGCGGTCCTAGTACCTTCGTCATCAGGGTCAAAGAGGTTAAAAAAAGGTTGACCCTGGTTTCCGTACATGGTGGTTGTCTTCACACTCAAGGGACAACTCAGTGCCTTCACACTCAAGGGACAACTCATTCTTCCCTTGGCTCGACTCTGTGAGTTTGATGCGAAATCTCAGCATTTCATAAATTCACCGGCCTTTCTTGACCAACTAGCTCATGTAAATTTTTCAGTGAACACCATTTGCCATCGAGTTGTCTTAAATGTTGTTGAAGAATAGACAATAATTTAACATCTTTTTTCTCTGAAGATGAGCAACGACTGAAGTTTCCTTCCACAATAATTTACTTTTTCTTTTGTTGAAGATAATGATGTTTTGCTGCAAGGTAATGCACACTGACTGGGCTAGGCAGGGCAGATATGACGGTCAGTTTTGCAAACATTTTCTAACAGTTCTGAAAAAGAAAGCTTGATGTAATAAGCATAACAATAATAGCACACAGATGTCTTATCTAGGGGAATAAACGCTGCTTTTGTCTTCATTATTAGTTAATCAGAGTTTCTCTCTGTTTAACCGTTATATGCAAACTAAATCTTTAGAACACTGAACATGACCTTCTTAAAAACTGCGCAAAGACATGTAGTGTTGCTGTATGATGTAAAGTCATTTTGTTCCCAGTAATTGTCAACGTAATAACAGCAACAAAGGTATTCTTTCCAAGCCGTTCCTTGCTTTCAGGTTGTAGCATTCTTGTATGTAACTGAGATTTTTAGGTGTTTTCCGCGGAAACGAATAAAAAATGCAGTCATTGAAACAAACTAGCAATGCTGTAATTAAGCCACTTACATCACGTGTAAAGATAACAGAAGTTTTCACTCTTATGCTCTGTTCTGTTATCACTTTTCAGGCGCGTTCCGTCCGCATGGAACAACTCGGATCCCACAAGGACGGATTTTCATAAAATTTGATGTTTAGGTATTTTTTGAAACTCTGTCGAGAAAAGTCAAGTCTCTTTAAAATGTGACAACAATAACGGGTACTTTACATGAAGACCTATGTACGTTTATGATAATATCTCGCTCACTTCAGACAAAAGTTATAGAAAAATCAAACACACATTGTACTTTCGACAACGTTTTCCCCGAATATCGTACCATTTGTGAGATAATGTAGAAAAATATGGTAGAGCCAGACAGGCCACATATGACAATATAATACGGCGCACGCGCTTTGCATGCTGGATAAATAAGGCTACAGACACACACTCAGAATGTGTAATACTTATTGCTTTTCCACGGCAACAGTGTTTTCGTGAACGCGCCTCTGTGTTACGTTTATAGTACATTGCCTGCATTGTTTATTTTTAAAGGGATACAGTATCTTTTCAAATCTTTTGTCAGTAAAAAAATATATATTGGCTAATCAGTATTTAAAATTCTGATAGTAATTCAAAAGTTCAGTGTCGCCACTTCGACGTGTGCTCTTAGACAAAATCCTGAGCTAGTTCCAACCATCTCCCATCAACTTCACGCCCTTGCAGTTGGCCGCTTTTCCACTAAAATTCCGTTCGTCTTGTCCTGTCGTAAGTCCAACTCATCGTAACAGTAAAGCCACGTACGTAAATTGCTCATGTACTACGTCCCTTTTATGTCTGTACGTTTTTCTGCCTTGTATGAAAATAAGCATTGCACAGTTTATCAGACTTTGTAAAGCGTGATTTCCCTTTTCAAATTGTAGCGGCATTTTATTCCTGCATCTAATGTTAAATATTTATCATTCAGGCAGTCTAGTATGTCTGTTGGACTGACATTGGTTAAGGGATTACATTCATTGGCAGTCCAATTAAAGCAAACATGACTGACATTTTAGGAAGGGGAGAAACCTCATGCGCCCCCAAAAACCTGTTGTGCCCTTCATTGTCTGTTATAACAACACTGCCTGTTAAGTACATGTGGGGAGACGGCTGATGTTAAAATACACAAACCAAAACTACTCCTCGTCCTGAGTCTGCGGAACTCCATCGAGATCAGCTGTTTGGAGCAGCTGTAGAGTAGCAATGCGCCGTTCCATCTGCGTGTCGCTCGGCATCTGCAGTTCGCTGCCATTCAAAGTAGATGCTAATTAGAACAGCCCCTTCTAAAGTCTGGAACTATATGGACCAGTGGCCACTGTAGTGGACGTCTGGGGAATTATCATGTATTGTGTACGGCATTGGATTGTAATCTGAGGGCCGCAGGCTTTGTCTCACAGTGACCCGCAAGGAAATTCGGTAGGCGAGAACTGAAGAGCAAATATCATTTACGATTTTAAATAAAATTAGGAAGGACGGAGTATGATTCGGGAGTGGCAAAATTAGTGAACAGTAGGAAAAAATGGGTTAGGATTAAGTGCACGAAATAAATGATATTCTGTTGAATATCAACGTGGTTTTTGCACTGCCCTTACTGCTTTCCAGATAATGATTACTGTGAATCTTTCTCTTATTTTCTTTAATTATCTGCATATAACAAGTTACGTAGATCTATTGAATAACAAGTGCATTGAAGGGCTTTGTTCATAATCTGTATTGTAACAATGTACTTCCTCTGTGTTACCAGGAAACATTGTAGATGGTCGTGGGTAACGCCATTGTTACGTGCAGTGAGTGAATTAGCTCAGCGTATAATGAATATTCAGTATGTCCTTGGATCGAAGGTATGATTAGTGTATAGCTAATCGATATGCATCCAGTACGCTGTATTGTAACTGCCCCCATTGCAAACATCACTTGATACATTGTAGTGTCTTAGGCAATGCCTTACATAGACGCTAGTGGATTTTACGGTGACCGTGGAATGTGTATAAATATAGAGGACTGTTATTTTTTGGGGGAAAAATCAACGTCGTTTTACAATAAACTAGCAATTATTGTACAGGAAACCTTTGGATCTGATCCATTATTCAATGTCAAATGTTCTGTTTGACAATTCGTAAGCTGGAATTTCAGGCTTGTAAAAATTTGTCAATTCCTAAAGAACGGTAACAAGTAAAATAACAAAGCTCCATCAGAAAAATCGTAAAACACAATCCACTGCCGTAATACAGTAACAGCGAATAATCCTAACCCCGTTTCCGTCGCCCATAAAAACTATTTAAAAACACTAATTATCTCTCCAAAAAAATATCTGTTTGTTATAGAGAACCAAACGCTACATGTTTCAGCTTTTAACTTAAATTGAGCCGAAACATGTAGTTGTTGGTTCTCTATGACAAATGTATTTTGTGTTTGACGGATACTTAGTGGGTTTTATATAATCAGCACGACGGGCTGAGTCACATTAAAATAAATATTTCTGCTGAAACGTGTGTCTCGTACCTAAAGAACGTAGTAGATTCAACAGATATCCCAACATGTCTGTTGCAAGGTAGAATCATGGAACTCATTTAGAGTGACTGAGGAAAATTAAACAAATTCGCTTATGATAAACGGTGCTAGAACCAAGATTAGAGACGAACAAGACAGGCAATTTACGTATAAACGTAACATTGAGGCACGTTCTCATAACCATTGTTGGCGTGGGAAAGCAATAATTATTACATATTCTGAGTGTGTGTCTGTAGCCTTAGTTATACAGCATTCAAAGCGCATGCGCTTTATATTGTCATCTGTGGCCTGTCTGACTGTACCTTATCCTCCACATTCTCTCATAAACGGCACAGTTTTCGGGAAAACATTACTGAACATAAAATGCGTGTTTTGATTTTGTCTACAGATTTGTCGGAAACATTTCTCATTGTAAGAAGAATTAAAAGAGATATTATCATAAATGTACACAGGTCTTCTTGTAATGTGCCTGTTATTCTTGTCATATTTTAATGAGACTTATAATTTCTCGATAGATTTTCGAAATATACTCAAATATCAAATTTTATAAAAATCCGCCCAATGGGAGCCGAGTTGTTCCATGCTGGCGGACGGACAAGTAGACGGACGGACACACATGACAACGCTAATAGTCGCTTTTCGCAAGTTTGCTAAGGCGCCTAAAAATCATGGAAAGGGTTGAGACGCTGGTATGTCTTTGGAAATCAACATCCTCTCATAAAGGACTGTAACAGAAGGTGGAGCCCGGACATACAGAACCTGTAATTATGAGCAATATCAATTCTACGTGTAAAAAATAACAGCAATGAATGAAGGATTAGGTTTAACGTATCTATGGAGCAATCAATCAAGAGGCTTCCTTTTTATCATTTCTTCCGCATCTTATAAAAATAATGATTTAGTTACCATGACAAAGCTGTGCCCAAGTAATGTTGCTACGAGCGTAATTTGAGGCTTCCGCCGCGGTATAAATGAGATCTGCGCTCTTTTTGGAATTTTTCTCAGCGTAGAATGGTACTTTCTTACCGACGTTTCGGGACAACCTATCGGTCCCATCTTAAAGGGTCAAGCTTGGACTGCTTGAACCTTTAAGATGGGACCTATAGGTTGTCCCCAAACGTCGGTAAGAAACTACCATTCTACGCTGTGCAAAATCCCGAAAGAGCGCATATCTCAGTGTTGCTACACGTTACATTGCTGTAAATTTAAACGGGAAGAATGTTTATTGCTGTCGTCTGCCTAGGACGCCTCTTGTTACTCGTAGTTAGTTAATGCTTTTGTGGGAAATACTCCAAGATTTACTGAAATTTTCTGATTTTAGTCGTGATTGAATAAATTTCCAACTTTTCGGAAGTTCTTGCTGTTTTAGTTATCAAAACTCCATTTACTGAATTCTGTCGTTGCAAAAGTTGTAAGTTTCAAATAGAGTACATTAAAATACCCAAAGAAGTAAACTGTTGCAAATGCCTATTTTATGCGTTGGAAAATCTGAATAGATTAGCCGTTGCAGTTACTAGGCTGTGGGCTGGGCAACCGAGGATTTGTATTTCGATTCCAGGCAGGGGCAAGTTTTTATATATTTTTACCGAATTGTTCCAGAAATGTTCTGAGACCCACCCACATTACTCTTCAGTAAGTAGCGGGGTTCTTCCCCCGGAGAAGAAGCGGCCGGTGCGTGATTCTCACTACATATCGCCTCCACTGACGAGGTTAGGAATGGGTGGATCTAAACATTTATTTCTCTTTATGCGGGAGAGCTTCTTTGCAATGTATGGAGATTATCTGAGATGTGTAAATAAGAGTAGGGGTAAGCACTTGAGAGGAAGAGATCTCTTGTTAGACATAGACATAGAAGGAAGGATAATATTAAAATTAATGTTAAATAGAAAACGAAGGTGTGGACCGGTTGAGGGTATGGTGAAGTTGGATGCCTTTGTGGAAACGGTAATGGAACTTTGTGTAATAGAAGTGTGAGATTTATTAAAATTGCTGAATAGGTATTATTTGGTTGTCAACAATGACCGTGCTCCCTGCAGTTAGGATTATGTTGAGTAACTTTTAAAAATGTACAGTAATGGAAATTGTAATGCCATGTAGAAGATTTAGCCAAAGTAAGTTCAAGTAATGTAATTTTTGTGTGCGCAACACAGGGTGTGTTGAAAAAATAATTTCTTACATGTTGCATTTTGTTACCAATTTGAAGAAGTTGGCAGACCTGTGTGCAAGACAAATACGGCAGCCGTGCGTGCCGTGTCTCCTGATTATATCAAAATGCGGTTAATAAAGGCGGGTCTGCTTACTTTGAGGGCGAACTGTGCAGAGTCTGATATTGAAAGTGGCGGCATCGTGGGGAACAGATGCCGGTGGCTGGTAGCTGATGCATGCTTTTTGTACTCTCGTATTGTGTATCAGTCCCAAGTTGCTCTCTGATCCTGTGAGAATACAGCTTCATTTCAGCTACTCAACGACTCTTGATCGTAGTGCGTAATTAATGAAACCTAGGTCAGATGGGAAGCAGTATTTTGTGTATTATTAAATCTGATCCTTCGGAGGGGAAGTAAAGCCGTCGGTCCCATGTCGTAGATTTACGGCATGTAAAAGAACCTTACGGGCATGAATAAAAATGTTGCGTAAGCCAAATTGCCTCCATTTCTCATCCAAGTCTCCTGACTGCCTGCCAGATGGCTCTGGCGTGCACATCAGGATCGATAGAACACTAAGCGCGGCTAGCTGGCCGGTCACCAGCTGCCATGAATGCGCATGACTTAGTAACCTCGACAAGAGGAGGCAAGAGGAGGCCCAGGCCCATACAGGGCTGTTGAGCCAAGAATTATTATTAATTTATTATTATTAAATCTGAGGCCACAATTAGATTTGGTATGCACTTTTTTGGCTGTTTAGATCTCTCACCTTATTTGAAGATGTACTTTGACTTTTATGCTAGTAAAACCCCCCGTTCGAAACTTAACCAGAAATTTGATAATTCCCGTAGCTATCTGCAATTTGCACAGACAACTTTCCATTGATCCATTCTTATATATTTTAGGTCTTGAAGGACACCTCGAAATTCCTTCGCTGAGCATGAATTCTACGTAACTGTTTTGCGGCAAAATAAATATGGTATCAACTAAAGCATAAGTATCTCACTGCTGTATATTGTGTCACCTGCTCATTTTTTTATGAACCAATGGTTTAGTGCACAGTTCTGCTAGTATATTGTAGACTGTCTGGTATTTAGATTTGTTCTGAGTCCAAAAACTCTTTAGAATAAGTGTTACTTATTTTAGTGACCAAAGTTTATCATGTTACCTATAGCTTACTCGGCTTGTCCGCGGGTTTGCTCATCGTGGTTTCGCTTATTTGCGGAAGAATTTTTAACAACCCTGTTTTATTGCGGTGAAAGTTCTACGCTCATCAGCAGTCGTGCTTGCGTGAGCGTGCGGTATTTTGCTCGAGAGGCCGCATCTGTCAACCTATGGCACTCGGTATAATATTACTTATTTGCTGCGTCTCAATGACGTACCTGCAAGGGCTGTTACAGCTATCACAAAGTTCTCTGCAGTACGTCTCTTCGTATTATAAACGTTATGACCTATACCATATGCTGTAGGTCGTAATTTGTAATCTGTAGGTCCGTATTTCCAGTAATTCTTCTTTCTCTCCTCAACAATCTGTGAAATTTTTCTTTTGTTTTCCCCATTTACGTATTTTTTTGTAAGTTCATTAATTACTTGTAAGCTATTTCATCGTTTATATTTAAAATTTACTTTTCAGACTCGTTATCTCTATCTTTGCTTTTCGGAATATTGCAAGATCATAGGCCTGTGCTATCATTCTCTTCCTCCCTAAAGAGGTGACACCGTCCTTCCTCTATTCCCTGCCTCAAACCATTGAATTTTTTATATTCACAATGAAAATTAGCTATCCCGTTTCTGTCATTCGTATCACAGCACTTTCTATATTATCCATTTCTGTAATCCTCCTCCATTTTCCAGAATAAAACCAAATGTATTTTCTTTAATTTTTGCTATGTTTGTCCTTTTTTTAACATATTTGCATCTAATTTTATTAATTTGGCATAATGTCTTCACGTCCCTCTCGTACCTTTTTATAAAATATATCCCAGCCCATTTCGGTCTAACTATTCTTTTAGGTTTGTTGTTCAGCTTCCCAATTTTAAATTTCGTACCTGCCACTTAAAACAGCTTTCATCAGTTCATCTTTCGTAATTCGCAAAGTCCTGTACCAACACTGTAATAGCTGTGTAAAGTCTTAGCTCTTTTACCTTCTGTACCGAGTGCCTATTCCGCTGCTCCATTTGCCGTAATATGGGAATCTTTAAAACTTACTTTTATGAAATTCCTCTGAATATCTCACTCAGTAGCTACCTACATATCGCGTCATATGGCATGTATTTCGACTGATATTCTTACGTTGTCAGAACTAATTGTTTTACAATTGTCTGTAAAGTGTGATGTACGTTCTGAGGACGGTAAGCGAGCATTGATCTGGCCGGACACCGTTACGGTGTAGACGAAGAGTTTCGTCAAGAAAAATTAAAGGCAAGATCAGAGGAATACTTGAGGCCTGTGCTACGTCGAGGGCGAAAATGTTTTGTGTATGTAGCAGTGACCCCTTCCTCAAAAATAAGGAAACAGACTTTTTACAGCTGGAAAATTCAGAATTTGGATGTCACAGAACCCTACCAGAATGTGTGTAAGGGAGGCAGAAGAAGACAAAGCAATCGAAGACCACGTAAGGCTCATCAACTCTACTGTCTCCATTTTTTCCCGTTAACTTTCCGACAAAATTCTTCCAGGAACACAGTCATAATTTCGATAAAGACCAGCACAAATATTTTCGTGTTTATTAGTAATTACTTGACATATTATCATGTTTAATGTGTCTTCGTTTCTCTTGACCATAATTTTCTCATAATATTTTAAATCGCCCATTCCAAGTTTTACCTTCTCTGGATTTTTACAAAGTCACTCACTTGAAGGGCGAAAATATGCTGTATATGATTTTGATTGACAGTAGTGTAATATTATTTGGGTTATTGTAAATTAAGAATGATGAAATTTGAAATAGAATTTTGTCTTTCATAAACTCTCATCACTAATGCTAACTTTCAATCACATAGGATTCTATTATGGTTTCTTTCGGGGTTCGCACTTATTTAAAAAGTGTCTCCTTCCATAAACAATGCCAAGTTTTGCAAAACGCTACTTTCATCACTAATCACTCTTGTCATCGTTAAAACGCTCAAATATATTCACTTCAAACAAAGTTCTTATTCAACAGCGAAAATTAATCATCAGAACACTAAAAACATAGTTATATTTTTCGTAAGTTTATTTACCAGCACACGCATCAAATGAGATTTCCTGTTGTTTGTTGAATTCGTTTACATTTGATCAATTTCTTTTGATATGGTAGACCTGTCTGCCAGCAACACATTTTCTTTACGGTTGTTTGTATATAAACCGCATTGATTTCGACGATGTAAGAACTAAAGACAAAATTCACACTTCCCATTGTCCGGCTATTGAAGTTCCATCCCTGTACGATAAATTAAATCCTGTTCTATGGAAATAGAACCTGCTGCTTATTAGTCTGTCAGTTTTATTTGAATTATTGACCAAGGCGTGGAATACAACTGACAATGGTTATGCAAGGTTTAAAAACTTAACAAGACAGACAATTTATGCAATAATTATTACGTATTCTGAGTGTGTATCTGTAACCTTAATTATCCAGCATGCAAAGTGCATGCTCCTTGTCATATTGTCATCTGTGGCTTCTCTTGTTCTACAATGTTTTCCACATTATCTCATAAACGGCACAATTTTTGGAAAAGTTACTGAACGTAAAATGTATGTTTTTATTTTGTCTACAACTTTTGTCGGAAACATTTCCTATTCTACGAAGAATTGAGCGAGATATTGTCATAAATGTACATAGACATAGGTCTTCAGGTAAAGTACCCGTTATTATTGTTAAATTTTAATGAGAAGTGGATTTTCTCGACAGATTTTCGAAAAGTACTCAAATACGAAATTTTATGAAACTCCATCCTGTGGGATCCTAGTTGATCCATGCGGACGGAAGGACGGGCAGACAGACAGACATGACGAAGCTAATAGTCGCCTTTCGCAATTTTGCGAACGCGACTAAAACGGGTAAACTGTATTTCCTGAATTGTTTTTTGATAAGTCACGGCTCCCACCGTTTATTCTAACTGTATCAAATTAATGGAAATATGTAAAAATTATTTAAATAATTACCACACGAAGCCGTGTAATTACCCAGAAGACCACGGATTTCATCAACATCGCGGCGTAAGCCTGAAATCAAGGTTACACATATTTATTTCCTTTAGACGTCTCTAGAATCGAACCATGGAATTAGACACGCGACATGTCACAATTACACAATTTCGCTATATGTTCATAACAGAATAAACTTCGTCACATTTAATAGAAAGCTGTCTATGTTTTAAAGACTTTGTTTTAATTTTTCGCACTGATAACTACTTCGAAAAGCAATTCGACAGAACTCAACTTGTGGCGCGATACTTGCTACAAAGGAGATACAACAAAGAGCTACTCAGATTTGGTGGCCGTAAGAATTCGAAAATGGCACTAGGTCTGGATTAAATGGAATGGCATTACATCACGACTAAAACGCATGAACTACCATCCAAAACATCCAATTATGTGATATGTATTAAATGTAGTGTTTCGTTTACACAAATGTTTTTTGCTATATCAGTCTTGCAAGGACGACATGCTTTGGCCGAAAACCTTCAAGCCATTATCAGGTCTCATTTCATATACAAAACACAATATTGGGCTAATCAGTGGTCACATATTCTTATTTGCAACTAGTTACATTTCATGTCTTTCACAAAGATTGGACTTAGAGGACTGTTTGTAATCTGTTCCGTTGTAGAATGTAATTAAATGAATCACAGAATGGGTTGAAACTTAAGGTAGGCCTGTAATTTGTGTTTCTGAAATATAAGGTGTTTGTTTGTTGGAATTATATTCAAGCTCATATATAATACATTGATTTTCATAAATACGAATAATTTTTCTTTGGACAGGTGAAAAACGTTCCGTCAAATTTCTTTTGCAGCTGCGCGGACCTGCTACTGCTCTGAGCAGAAAATGTTCACACGACCTGACGACTGCGCGGCACTTTAAACGTTTTTTGTAATATGCATAATAAGAAAAGTTCAGCTGCGCGGCAAAAATTCAGTGTGCGCGGGAGCATTACAGTTACTGCGCCGCCGCGCACCCGCGCAGCTTAGAGGGAACATTGAGTGGATGATGCTTTCGGATAGACGTGTACATCTTAACGGAGATGGAGACCACCATTGTTAGTGTTCATACACACTAGTTTTTATTGTACGTCCGGTATACTCGTTGCTGGGTGCTTTCAAGAAATGCTGTCAAGAGAAGGTTTTAGCTTACGAATATTGTGTAATTCAGAAACGTATTCTGCAAGCCAATCTGAGTCCAACCCTATACAGGGATTTTTTTTCCTATGGCTCGACAGCCCCTAGGGGGCCTAGTCCTCCTCGTTTTTCGAGGTTTCACGATCACACAGACTTTTTAGACACACCACAGTCGGTAGGACTCCTCTGGACGAGTGACCAGGCCGTCACAGAGACCTCTACCTGACAACACACAACACTCACAAGAGACAGACATCCATGCCGTCGGCGGGATTCGAACCCACAATCCCAGCAAGCGAGCGGCCGTAGACCCGCGCCTTAGACCGTGCGGCCACTGAGATCGGCTATATAAGGATTTAGTTAGATTTATTCTACACTGGAACACCTTTTAAAAATATCCTGTAAAACGAAAATTTGTAAAATAAATCTCACTTTTTGCAAAGAAGAATATGTCAACACTGATCCTTCCAAAATTGTACTTTTTTATATGACATGAATCCTGATGATTACATAATAGTTTTCGGCCGAAACTTTTCGTTCTTGTAAGATTTTATAAGAAAAAATAATAGCTGTGTAAACGAAAAACTAGTTTACTGAAGGAAGTGATATTATGATTCTCTACAGTGTGCAGGGTAAATCCTTTTTTTGAAAAATTTGTAAGGACTCTGTCTGTATGGATTCAGAAACATAATCCCACTTTGGCGGACCATCTGACATGATTATATCGCGAGATATGATGTGAGAGAGACATTAGTTACGTACAGCAGGCAATGCAAATTCTGGTCCTTTATCCAGGCGTGGACTTCAATGTAACAGACTACTCATGACTGGGTCCTATATAAATAGGAAATTCATAATTTGCACTGCTGTCTATTATAGTGATCAAATGAAGGTGAATGAGGTGGTGAACGTGAAGCAATGCATGTAGTTCCAGCAGAAAACCTAGAGGGAACTCTTCACGTCGTACCTTGGACAACATGTGTGAATGTAAACGAGTAGTTGTGTAGCCCACTGTGAACCGGAGTTGCACTGGGTTGGGGACAAGCTTGGCCTGACCTGAAGCGGGAGGGGCGCGTGCGGTTGGTTACTCAACAGATGGCAAATTAAATAATCCACGCTAGCGAGCAGAGAGAGAGGAAACATGAATGCGTAGCTAAACTAAGTTGTAGCTCTAGCCTTCACCTTGGGACGCAGCATAAAATGCACTGGCGTCCCCTTGCTGCAAGAACGGTAGGGTCTTGTATCCTGTTACAACTGGATACGTATCATGTGCCTTATGCCAACTCAACCATCCATTAGTCCTAATGAATAATTACAACATTAATGCCAAAGCAAAACGGCGAACTGATGGGTACGTAAAATTAGAGTCCATTTTCGAGTTATATTTTGGGAAAAGAAGGAAAGGGAATGCAGTAGCTTACTCCATATGAAACTTTCATAAGTTTGTATATCAGTTGGGATGTGTTTCCTTGTAGTTTTCGGAATTCTGTGTGTCTGTTCGTCCGTCCCTTATTTCAGTCTTATCAATAAGACATGCAATTGATCTAGTTTTGTAATATTCAGTATAAACGATGACGATTACACTTGCTAATTAATGATTACGTGGAGCAAATACCTCCTTGAGGAGCTAGTAGCCTGTTAGTTTGTAAAGAAATTGTCTGGAATTTTGCCGGACATCACGGTTCCGTTACCATGTTCAAAATAACCGCGAATGGCCCCTGTTATGAGCACATATTAATCCATTCCGAACAGTCCTGCAACATTTCTTTAACGTAAGGTTTATTTTATCCTTCGATTTACGACGGGGTTTTGATTTTGGTTGATTCCCGTTGTATTCCCAAGCGGTGAATTTGTTTTAGTTTATGTATGCATGCTGACAGTGTCTCATGTTATGTAGCCAAGAACTGCAAGGTGGAAATTCCGGCTTTTGCTGCGGTGTAGTTGAAGTCTGTTCTTCAGGAATATGGCACCGCGTCAAGGGATGATTGGTGCCCAACATTTCGAGGCAGCATCTTGAACTCCTCTTGGATCCTTCAAGATGAGACCACTGTGCTGTCTCGAAACGTCGGACACCAATCTCCCAGTAACCTGGCGCCATATCCCTGAAGAAAAAAAGACTCGAACTTGAGGATGGTTGTTGAACAACACGTAAGATCAGTACAGACGTTAGTAAAAGTAATCACAATGTAATTCAGGAACATTTTGAAGACGGTTTGAAACCACTCGAAATGCAGCCTTGACTTGAGAGATTGTTTGCAGTTACGTGGGGAAGCGTTTGTGGATCCTCCATCGAAACGTCCTAAACATGTTTTTAGGCGAGTTCATATGACAATGAGTGTCATTGCGGATGGTTTAAAGTGTCAGTGTGGATGGCGATAAAGTAATTCAGAGCCTAACTGCGGATAAGCATAAGTCCGATGGCGTAACCGCGGAATGCACACTTGGTTTCATTATATATCTGCATCCCTTTAGTTTGTAAGGAAGTTAAGGTTTTGCAAATTGCCATTGCCGATTATTGTAAACATTTTTAGCTCAGCAAATCAATGTTAAATTCCTTCCGCGTAGTTACGATCTTAATATTGTTCATGTTCTGGTATGTCCTTATGATTCAGACTGACGCTGTGGTTGCTGCTGTTTTCCATGCTGCTTTGTGGCAGTTTTTTAGTTGCTTGTACTCGTCATATCCTTTCGGATGTCCACCTGCACAGCTGTCTGATTACCACTCATACGACACATCATTTCCGTGTTCACGTCACGAATACTCTTACACTGGGAAGTATATAGACTGTTTTGCCGGGCGTAGCAGATCATCGGCAGGCGATACATTGCTAATGTAATGTTATGGAATGCCGATCCCAGTGGCCGCGCGGTCTAAGGCGTGGGTCTACGGCCGTTCGCTTACTAGGACTGTGGGTTCGAATCCCGCCTAGGGCATGGATGTCTGTCTCTTGTGAGTGCTGTGTGTTATTGTCAGGTAGAGGTCTCTGCGACGAGCTGGTCCCTCGTCCAGAGGAGACCTACCGACTGTGGTGTGTCTAAAAAGTGTGTGATCGTGAAGCGTCGAAGAATGAGGCGGCGTAGGCCTCCAAGGGGCTGTTGAGCCATAGGAAAAAATGTTCTGGAAATCGTCTTCTTGTTTATAAATTACTTTCCCTGAATTATAAGGAGCCGGGCTAGCCTAGTCAGTACAGTGACGAGCATGCGGGCTGGACGGTCCGGGATTTGAATCCCGGCATGCGCAAGGGATTTCTATCTTCTGTATAACGTCTAGACAGACTCTGGGGGCCACCTAGACGTCAATTCAATACGTGCCGTATCTCTGTGGTAAAGTGGCCGGGGCTTGCAGTTGATCATTGACCTCTATCTAGTGCACAGTTTGAGAATGAGTGGAGCTGTACTGCTGCTATTCCTATACGCCTTCATGGCGTGGACAGAGACAACTTTTTCGCTACATTATACTGTAAGCTCAAGAAAGTAACAGTTACACCGAAGACAGAGGAAAGGTGAAGGTTCATACAGTTATGTGAGAATGGAAGGGAGGTATCTGACAACAGTGAAAATGAGTCACTGATTTTGTAATTAAGGCGCGTGTACCTTTCATCTTTTCAATCAACATTTTATAAGCAAAACCCCTTCACACTTCGTGACGAATAAGACCGGAAACCATCAGCTGCGCCAGTGCCAGGTGCTGTATACCTGCATGTGACCTCCTGTTGATCATATGTGTGCAGGGAATTCCACTCTTAATGGACAGATGCGCTAGTTTAGACAGCTGCCCTTTTTTTCCTGCTCCCCCCCCCCCCCCCCCCCGAAACATTTTCATTATCGTATATGACCGCACTATTTCAATGAATTCAACCTTTGAATCACAGCTCTATAATTCAGGTTTCAGCCGATTCTGTCTGTCTTTTTCCAAGCAGTTGGTGTGCTCTATGATTCCATTATTCTTTTTTTCTAGAAATGTGCAATTTATATTCGGTTTTTGTGTTTAGATTGTGTGGTTTGGACACAGATAAAATTGACGACTGTGATAGTCGTCGTTGTGTAAGCCAGTGTGCCAAGGTGTTTGAAATATACACTGTAGTTTCTATTACAGATCTGCGGAAGAGCAAACTGAAGTCCTTGGTTGCACTGCATTAAGACGTGAAAAAGCTCGCAGTAAACTCTGTATCATAAATGCATCTTATATTCTAGCCTGACCATAATAGACATTGTACTTAGGTAGTCTTATATAATGCACTTAAATGGAGGTTTATATAAATTATACATAAATATACAAAAATATACATAAATGACATATGTAACCGTGTATGTGTGTAGGTATATACATATACTTATACACACTACTTATGCCTACAATGAAATATGGTGGTGTGTTTTGCTGGCTGTTGTGGGAATGAAGGTAACTGAATATTAAAGAATATTTATTAAAACTTTTTAACAAAATATCACGCTGTGAAGAATGCTGCCTTGTGTGATGTGAAGCCAAGTAAATTTCGGACAAAATTGGGCAGCAGTTTCTTCGTAAAATTCTGCATGTTTCTACTTCACCACATGATGTCACGTACCAGAAGACGTCTTCACAGTTACCGCCATTATAACCACAAATCTGAGTTTGATATTTACCCAACTGTGTCGATCTGCGTATCTTCCACATAACAGCATTGCATTTTAAGTCATTCAGTTCAACGGTTTAAGCTTCCCGAATGCATCAGAATAATAGTGACCAGTCCGGATATTTCTATCTTGAGACCTTACTTAATTCTGTACCTCGCGATCAGTTACGATCTTGCAAGTAGAATAACACATATTTCTCATGCTTGTTAACAGGCCTACGCAAACCATTAGACAGGCTAATTGCTGCCACTAGCTTAGTGTTAAAACGATCCCGGGTTCGATCCCAACCTCGCCACTTATCTTAAAATAAAAATAACAATAAATCTCTCAATTTTATTCTAGTCAGTCAGTATAGTGTATAAGATATGGACTGAAAGATTTGGAATTTGTTTCGTGGCAGGATCGTAGATTTTTTCTTTCTCAATAAGTTCATACTGGTTCTGAGGTCCACTTGGCCTCATATTTACTTGATACCTGGGTTCTTTCTCCGAGATCAAGTGGCCGGGGCGTGAAGCTGGCCAATTGCATCCAACTGGTGCCAAGGTTAAGAATGACTGGAACTATGCTTCTTCTTCCCCGGTATGCCTTCATGGTTTGAAGAAGGGCAAACGTAAATTACAGTGACTTAACTAATATCGGGAGTATAGCCAATTGAGCTTGAAGAAGGACAAACTTAAATTACAGTGACTTAACTAATATCGGGAGTATAGCCAATTGAGCTTGAAGAAGGACAAACTTAAATTACAGTGACTTAACTAATATCGGGAGTATAGCCAATTGAGCTTGAAGAAGGACAAACTTAAATTACAGTGACTTAACTAATATCGGAGTAGTATAGCAAATTACAGTGACTTAACTAATATCGGGAGTATAGCCAATTACAGTGACTTAACTAATATCGGGAGTATAGCCAATTACAGTGACTTAACTAATATCGGGAGTATAGCCAATTACAGTGACTTAACTAATATCGGGAGTATAGCCAATTCCCAAAACGACGTATTGTTTATCAAATATACTTCAGACAGTAGCTATTATCTAAAATAGGAAAATTGAAATATTTGGAAGTGAACGTTACATTGGTTACAGAAGTTTGTGTGAAAACAGCTGCCTCCATAAAGATTGTAGGTCCATGTGGGTTTGTGGTATACGAAGTGGCGCTTGGAGAGGTCTTTCTCCGAGTACTTCAGTTTCCCCTGTAAATATAATTCCGCTAATACTTTATAATCACTCATTCATCACCGGGCCTGTAATTTTAGCAATTTATAGCTTCGTTAAGAAACACACTTCAAAAATTCTAGCACCTCCTGCCGTAACGCAGCCTCGGCCGTCACGATAGCACACAGTCTGTACTGACTGAAATGGGACGCTCTAGGCTGTGGTGACGTAGCTGGTCTATAAATTCGACGAGGTCTGAGGTTTGAGGTTGGATGCATGAGTTGGTCTGGCTTCAACTTATAGAAATACTGCTTCCCCTTGTTATAGAAGGTGTGTCGAGTTGAAGGAGAATTTAATAAAGCTGTGACGTTATGCTAATTAAAACCCTGCAATCTCTGCTCCTCCTACTATTAATCTCCGAGAGAACTGAATGCTGACAGCACGCCACTGTCCATCACCCAGGAACAATAGGAGAGGCACCCACGGTGCAGTTGACGCTCTGGCTGCCAATTAATTTGTTGTCTGACTTCAGGGGAGCGTAATGAATGATATCAGATTCATCAGGCGAAGTCAACTTAAAAATGCACCGAAAACCCCTCGATAGTTGAACAAAGGCCAAATTTCTCTTTCGGAGCCATTGTTACGTGTTTTCTTAAATTATTAAATGCAAACTAAAAAAAAACTCACTTAATATATGAATACACGAAGTGTAAATGTAGCACGCAGAGTCTTGCCCGTGAATGTTTTGCAGTTTCCATCCATTTTTTCTTCCATCCCCGCCCTTCGTTTTATCCAACCTTCCATCCATTTCATCCTTCCATCCGGCCAGTTATTCGTCATTAGGGGCCTGGATGGCCAAGTCGATATACCGACTACATTACGGAATGGACGACCGGGGAATCGGAGTTCGATTTGCTGTGTTTGCTATATAAATGTATTGCAATTTTGGGATGACATTATTGCTTCCATATTTTGGGTGGAAGAGTTTTCTCTCAAAATACGGAGGCAGGAAGTTACTACGACGTATCGGTTCCTGTACACCAGACCACACGTTGTCATATGCCAAAAGTAATGTTTACGTGTCGTCCGTGTTCCGACAGAATTCCTGTCATTATTCGGTCTCTTCGTTGTTTTGTTGGTACACCTGAGAGGAATAAATCACTGTAAAAATTAAGTAGAAAATAAAGAAAAAAGAAAGAAAGTGTCCGAGGAAGTTGATGTGGTGGTAGCCCTGTTCAAATCTCGGCTATACCGAGTGAGGACTTTCGGGAATTTACTCAGACCCTCCAGATAAATGGCGGTTTTAAATCTCGATCATGCAACTTTCTTTGAAACCCTGTCAAATTTTTATTGAGCTTTATAATAGGCTGAGATATTGATAGTGTCGTAAGTTGAACTACAAAATTATGAGGGAAAGAGACGCAGAAAGAAGCTCGTCCGAAGGCTCTGAGCAAAGCAGCAGCAGCAGCAGCATGATTTCCATGATCCCCACGTGCGTTCTCTATCGTCTATTCTCCCTTGCACGTTCAGTTCAGCTCCGAGCACCTAGCGATCTTTTGGTCCATAACGAGATTTCGGATGGACATCACAGTAGTCGAGTGTAAACAAGTAGCCGACATTAGCGTCCTGAGGGCAGTTTGAAGAACAAACAAGTATATAATTATCCCCCTCGAGGTATACAGTCTGTTTGTCATTGCTATCCCGCGAGCTTTGTGTGAGCATGGACCCTGCTGTCTACTAGAAACAGCAGATAACAAGGCTGACAAAAGAGGTCTGTAATTTTTATTGCGCTCTTCGCAATTTAGGCGGAGAAAGTTGTTGTCGATATCTGTTAACGTCAGGAAACATTACGTTGTGATGTCCACGTTTGCCACGAAAGATAAAAGAACAGTAAAAACGCTGTATAAGAGATTACTTCTACATTTTGCAACTCCGATATCGACTGCTTATGTCTACAGTGTATGTTTGGGCCAACTGCTTGCAGAAATAGCAAATTTAATCTTTGTGGAGCTACGCAGCTTCTCGTGAATTTTTAAACGAGTATTATTTTTATTTGTATCTCGCAAAATGTAATACTGAGACATCATATCATCAAAAATCGTTAAAATTATCAGAGCTGTATGTTACATTTCCGAATTATTCTTGTAGTTTTCTAGTTATTTATTGTGCCCCAGAAATGTCTAGAAATTTGGTAAACTCAAGGGATATGAATTGAGGGTGAAGGGTACAGAAAGGTTTAATATTCTGTATCACCTCTAAGTCTGTTGTGTAAGGATGTATGTTGCTTATTGTCAAGTGAAAATTTTGTTAAATTCTTATTCATTGCCAAAAAAAAAAAAAAAAACTACGTAATTTCACTGCATCGCCAACTGACAGTTGCATTTAACTTTAACTTTTGAAGCCCAATATTTACTTTGTTTTTTGTGTTTGGTGTGGTTCTTAGAACAGACATCGATTATTTCCCTTATAAGGCATTAATGGATCGGTTCTACATATAATCGAGAAGGAAAGTGTTTACTGCGCGGTACGAACTAAATATTTTATGTAACTGAGGTTAATCTTCGTGTTTAAATGGTTAGTATTCTATATGAAACCACAACTCGTTTCTAATTTCATATTAATTTTAAACTCAAACTTGTCTGTTAGTTTTATATTTATTAACAAGCGAATTTTGCCATCATGTTTAATGCTTATTGTCAAGAGAATATTTTCTTCTGTTTTCTTGTTTATAGCCAAGTGACCTTCAGATTGCTTATTTACTTTCAAGTGAAAGTTTTCTTGTAGCTTCACGTTAACTGTTCAGTTAAAGTTGTCACAACGGTGACTCTTTTTCACACTTCGTGCTCCCGATGTCCCAGGTTTGAACGTCGGTCCAATGACCGGCTACGCTGAAACGGTTTCATGGTTTTCTGAAGTCCCTACCTGTCAGTACTTCAAATTATGCCACGACCGATTCCTGCGCTGTCTTCTGCAATTAATTATTCACAAGTTGTCCCGTAACTGGAAGCTGTATAACCTGAATTATTGGAAGCGTTAGTAGATAAATCACTAGTTATATTCCAACTGATCTGTTAGATAAAAGCAGACATCTTTCAGTTAGGTATTACGTATTTTTTGTGCAAATTTATATTTTTAAATATAGAGGATGGCGGAAAAGTCACTTGTAGATATTGAGCAACAGAAATGCTTTTATCAAAGACGCTTTCAGTGGTACTGATGATAACAGGTAGCTTTGTGAGACAGCATATGGAAGCATCCCGGAAAGGCTAAATGCGTCCCTGTATATGGAAGGCACTTTTGAATATTTCAGATAGCCATAAATGTATGTACTCTGTCAGTGAAGTTCAAATAACTTGTTGGCTCTAGTGTCCAGTGGCCCTTGCGCCACTCTGTATAGCGTATTGAAGACGTTATTTCTCAAGATTCATGCACGCTTAGCCATCAGACACAGTCGTATGCCCTAGAGCAGTGGTATTCAACTTGGGGTACGCGTACCCCCGGGGGTACGCGAAGACGCCTTAGGAGGTACGTAAAATTAAAAAAATATATTATTTCATGATAAACACTGAATAATCAGGGACATATTTAGGATTAGCCACAAGAGACCCGGACGTAAGGACATGCGATTTGGGAGCTCCATTTTCTCTCTTTCTCTCTCTCTCTATCCTTTATGCGATTCTTATCTGGGCGGCTAGTTTCATTTTATTCCACATAGTGCATATAAATTTGCTTTGCTAAAATATTATTAATAAACCTTTATTAATTTTTATATGATAGGCAATAATATATTTGTTATTTAATAGATTGATTCTCCTGTTTCTCATTTAAAACTTATTATTTAATACATTATTTTGGATGTAATTTATTTAACTTCTCTTAGATGTAGATTATAGGCTATGTATAACTTGAATTATGCACCAACAACTTTGGGGGTACAAAGTTGAAGAGAAATTATATCTGGGGTTACGCAACAAAAAAGGTTGAATACCACTGCCCTAGAGGAAGGCTGAGGCGTCACTCAAGCACTCGCGTTTTCGTTTAGGCCACTTACCATGCATAAGCGCGAATTATACCTTTCATGACAATTTCTATTCAGCCATTAGACGTCTCATAAACTAAAAATACTTCATACCTTGTGAGACAAAGTTTAGCTGTATTCAAGCCTGTCTGGTGTTCTCGTACAGGTCAGTGGCTGGTATATAGAGTACTGCCGTATTTAAGGCAGAACTGTTGTGACTAAGCCTCTGCACATCTTCCGTCTAGTCGACGCAACCTCATTTTTTTCTTTGTCCTTCTTTCCACTTGTTATTTTGAACAAGTGAATGGAACATTACTTGAAGCAGAGGACGATGTATGTTGCAAAGGTGTGATCTTGACGGTGCTAAGCGTTCACGTGACACATCTCGAACTGTGAGCCCCGCCGCATGCTGACATTCGTCAGATCTCTTATAGTTATTGAAGTAAGATTTCAATGGTTTTAATTACCAGCCAATCTAATTTATTTCTGCCTTACAGCTAACTATCCTATTTATTTTCACAGTATTGCCAACCTGTATAGGAGCGTAGTAGTGGTGGTGGTGGTGTTGGTAGTAGTAGTAGTGGTGGTGGTGTTGGTAATAGTAGTAGTGGTAGTGGTAGCAGTAGTTGTGGTGGTGTTGGTAGTAGTAATAATAGTAGTAGTGGTAGTAGTAGTATTGGTGGTGGTGGTGGTAGTTGTGGTGGTGGTAGTAGTAACTACAGTAGTTGTGGTTGTAGGGACAGTATTTTCAGTAGTACTGACTAATAGTCCCCTTTGTTGGTATCTTCACCTTGCCGTGGTAGAGGGGCTTGTGAGTTCCAGTGACCCTGAGAGCTAAGCCGGCGGTAGCATTGCTACCAGTAGGGTCTCCCAAGCCGGACAGATCAAAAGGTAGGAACCAGACGAAGAGAGATGCCTAGGAGATGGGAAACCGAATAAAAGCTCCCCTGATGCCGGAAGCAGCGACATCAGTAGCGACATGAAGCACAGAGCAAATGATGCTCGAGATGGTTCATGATCGTGTAGCAACAGGCGTGACCAGAGTGGTCTGAACGGCTGCTGTACTGCGATGTGGAAAGCAAATGGAAAAACTACCACATTATTACTTTTCCTGGATAGTCTCTTCCAGAAACAGAGACAAATGCCAAATGCGAGATGCTTCCTCTGGAGACAAAACATTCCGGAGGTAAACTACTCCCCCATTCGGATCTCCGGGGGGGAGTGTTTCTAGGGGAGACACCACGCGGTAATGAATACAGACAAAAGCAGAAGACACAGAATGAACAGAACAGCTTCAAGATAGGCACTTGGAACGTAAGGACCTTGAATCAAGGAGGAAAACTCGAAAATTTGAAGAAAGAGATGCAGAAGAACGCAGTGTCTGTGCTAGGTGTTAGTGAAGTGCGGTGGAAGGGTCAAGGTGAAATAAAAAGTGGTGATTATACAGTGTATTATTCCGGGGGTGACAGTGCTGAAAGAGGCGTAGCTATAGTAGTGCATAAAAGCGTAGTGAAAAGTGTTGTTAAGAAGAGTGTGTATAGTGACAGAATCATTGCTATTAAATTGCAGGCAGAACCGGTAAGTATTTTGATAGTGCAAGTGTATATGCCAACATCGGACTATGAAGATGACGAAGTGGAAGAGTTGTATGATATAATTGAAGAAATTCTTGAAGAGGATGGAAAGGGTGCGACAAACACGATTATAATGGGAGATTGGAACAGTGTGGTTGGAGATAAAGCACATCACAACACTGTTGGACCATATGGACTGGGAAGGAGGAATCAGAGAGGTCAAATGCTTATTGACTTCTGTGAAAGAAATGGACTTGTTATAACAAACACATGGTTCAAAAAACCTAAAAGAAGATTGTACACGTGGAAATCACCAGGAGATAGGAATCGATATCAGCTGGACTATGTACTAGTGAAACAACGATTCAGGAACAGTGTGAAGGATGTGCAGACACTGCCTGGAGCAGATATTGACTCTGACCACAATTTACTGGTTGCAAAGATCTGCACCAGATTGAAGAAGATCATGAGGTTCCACAAGAAAAAACCAAGATGGGATTTGGAGAAGCTATATGCTCAACGACAGGTAGTACACGATAGACTAGAAGAACAGCTTGGTGCAATCAAATGTGAAAGTGGGAATGTGGAAGTGCAGTGGAACAATATCAAGAAATGTGTGTTAGATACTATGAGTGGTTTGGTTGGAAAAGTCGAGAGGAGAGCAAGAAAGCCATGGATTACACAGGAGATGATCAGTAAAATGGATGAACGAAGGAAATGGAAGAATATCAACAATGAAGAAGGACGGAAGAACTACAGAAGACTGAGGAATGAGTTGAAAAGAGCCACGGACAACGCCAAGAAGGAATATCTGGAGAGCATATGCGACGAGATCATAGAATTTCAAAGAATAGGACGTTATGATTTAATGTACATGAAGACAAAGGAACTAGGTTGGAAAGAAAACCATGGGATTCAAAACATTGGCATCGAAGACTCTCAAGGCAATATAATAATAAATCAGAGAAGAGTACTGCAAATTTGGGAGAATTATATCACAGAGCTCTACGATCGAGCTAATCGACCAGAACATCTAGACGTCGAACCTGAAGATGAAGTAGATGAAGATGAGAGAGGCCCTCATATTTTGCAAAGTGAAGTGGAAAAAGCTATCAAGGAGATGAGGGATAAGAAGGCTACAGGAGATGATGATGTACCTGGGGATGTACTCAAATTGTTGGGAGAAGGTGGTCTAAGGCTAATGACACAGATGATCAACAGCATGTATGTAACTGGAGAATGGCCCAGAGATTTTATTGAAGTTACAATGATTGCCTTAAAGAAGAAGCCCAAAGCTACAAAATGCAGCGACCATCGCACAATCAGCATCATCGCTCATGCAGCAAAGATAGTAGCGAGGATACTTAGAAGAAGGATTGAGAGGAAAATTGAAGATGCACTTGGAGAAGATCAGTTTGGATTTAGAAGAGGAAAAGGAACTAGGGATGCAATTGGGATGCTGAGAATAATATCAGAACGAACCTTGGTCATAGATGAGGAATTGTGTGCTTGCTTCATAGACTGGCAGAAGGCATTTGACCGTGTCAACTGGACCAAATTAATGCAAATCCTAAAAGGAATTGGGATAGACTGGCGCGAAAGAAGATTGATCAGCAAATTGTACATGGAACAGAGTGTCAAAATACGACTGGACCAAGGGGAGACGAGAAGTGTGAAGATTGGAAGAGGAGTTAGACAAGGTTGCTGCTTGTCACCGATTCTGTTCAACTTATACAGCGAATACCTTACCAAGGAAGCTCTTGAAGGGTTTGGAGACTTCAAAATAGGAGGACAAGTAATTCGCACTGTGAAATATGCAGATGACCTTGTGCTACTGGCTAGGGAAGAAATGGTGCTACAGGGCATGATTGATAGACTAATTGAAATTGGAAGACGCTATGGAATGGAAATGAATGTGGGAAAAACTAAAGTAATGAAAATCTCAAGGCAACCATCCCCAATGAAAATTATGATAGATCAAAAACAATTGGAGAATGTGGAATATTTCAATTATTTGGGTAGCATGATAACAAGTGATGCAAGGTGTACACGTGAAATTAAATCCAGAATTGCCATGGCAAAAGCAGCATTCAACAAGAAGAAAAATCTTTTCACCAGCAAACTGGAATTAAATTTAAGGAAGAAACTAGTAAAGTGCTACGTTTGGAGCATAGCTTTGTATGGTGCTGAAACGTGGACACTTCGGAAAGCAGATCAGAAGTATCTGGAAAGTTTTGAAATGTGGTGCTGGAGAAGAATGGAGAAGATCAGTTGGACCGATCGTGTGAGAAATGAAGAAGTATTACACAGAGTCAAGGAGGAGAGGAATATCCTACATACAATAAAAAGAAGAAAGGCTAACTGGATTGGTCACATCTTGCGTAGAAACTGCCTTCTGAAACACGTGATTGAAGGAAAGTTAGAAGGAAGGATAGAAATGACGGGACGACGAGGGAGAAGACGTAAGCAGCTACTGGATGACCTTAAGGAAAAGAAGCGATACTGGAAATTGAAAGAGGAAGCACTAGATCGCACCCTGTGGAGAACTCGCTTTGGAAGAGGCTACGGACCTGTCGTAAGACAGACTACAGAATGAATGAATGAATGACTAATAGTATTAGCAGTGGCAGTAGTAATACCAGTGACAGTAGTAGCAGTACCTGTAACAGTAGTAGTATGTGTAAACAATTTTATTCGCAAAATGTGACTAAATTATTCCTTTTGGAAGCCTCAGCGTAGACGGGGGATAATGTTAAAGTGGTTAGTAGATAAGTAGAATGTAGTGGTGAAATGAACACATTTACTGACGATAGGATCGAATGACAGATTGTTGTGAGCATTATAATGAATCTTTGTTTTCTATAATAGGGAAGATTTTCTTGACCAGTTGAATGACTCTCAAATATTGAAGGAGGGTACTTAATGACTGTAGTTAATTAGCAGTAAAAGAAATAATTAATGGAAATGGTTATAATGAACGTGCATTATTTAATAATTATCATCAGAAGTTACGGACAGTTTAGGACAACAATAAGAAGGTAACGGACGAGAAAGGTTTCTATACGGAAGTGTAAAATCTCCGAATTGTGAAATACTTGTTAACAAAAGAAGACACAATAACATCTGCTTAATCTCTTTGTTGAAACCTGAAAATGTATGGTTTTATTCTTCCCTTGGTGCACGAATCTTTCTGCATGTTGAATTTGCCACCCCTTCAGCATGTGTGTGTGTGTGTGTGTGTGGAACGAATAAAATTGCGTTCGGTCAGCTGTAGTGGTCACACGTCGTCAACAGATGCTGCATGGTAACGGGGGAAATCCCCCGTCTGGCACAGCTGTTATCCGCTTATTATTAACTATAATAATTAAAGACAGCATAAACACACGCGATGAATTCCCTTCTTAGGCGTATTTCTGTGTTGTTTTAAAACCTACATTCTATCAAAATCATCGCGGAGTACCACCAAAAACACCGAAACTCTCTTTTACGTTTAGCTGTGCGAAAAGTTATAATCCGTTTTTATTTATTTATTTATTTATTTGTGGTGTACCTAACGATATTATTAGCAACTCTTCTTGTGCAGCGTCGAAAGATATACTTGATATTGAATGGTGATTTGGAAATATTTTGCAGGGAAACTGTCGTGGTCTGATTTAATATATCGCAGCATTTGACTTGGTGTCCTCAAGAAAACCACAAGAATCCTCAGCCAGGGTAGCCGGTGTCCTAGTCCTTGTTTCAAATTAGAACACGACCAGTTCTTTCTGAACCTCTTTCAATTTATATTTCACCAGTAATTCTGCCTATTTGATGGGAGACATCTCTATAAGTGAGTTACTATTCATCATTCTGCAGTCTGTCTTACGACAGGTCCATAGCCTCTTCCAAAGCGAGTTCTCCAGAGAGTGCGATCTAGTGCTTCCTCTTTCAGTTTCCAGTATATTTCCTTTTCTCTCGGGTCGTATAGTAGCTGCTTACACCTTCTTCCTCGTCTTCTCCTAACTTCTGTCTTCCTTTCAATGACGTGTTTTAGAAGGCTGTTCCTACACAAGATGTGACCAATTCAGTTAGCCTTCCTCCTTTTTGTGGTATGTAGGATGTTGCTTTCCTCCTTGACCCTGTGTAATACTTCTTCATTTTTCACACGATCGGTCCAACTGATCTTCTCCAGCCTTCTCCATCACCACATTTAAAAACTTTGAAGTTATCTGAGTTACGAATAACATCATTAAGTAAACTATAAACCACATACATCTTAAACTCGTAATGTGCATCCTACTTTTTAACTACGCCTCTTTTTGGATTCCGTAATAAGGCTACATAAATTTCTGCCAAATCTGATTTCATCGCATAGTCTAATACTTAGAAGTATTTTCGTGACTGCCAATAATATATTTTGATATAACATATTTAATGGATACTTACATTTGAAAGTTTTTATACGATTGTTGTTATTACCTTATTCCATTTGAAGGACTGCAGCTACCACGTTTACCATTGAAGGCTACAGAAAGACATACCTAAACGTTGATAAAGCAGTGCTTGAACAAGGAGTCCTTACGTATGGCATTTTCGCAGCCTTTCCCGGAATGTGTGGTATAAACATGAATGTACCTCTACACTCAACGATAGACGCCTTTACAATTCGTCAGCACCATTTTATTACTAAACAGACCTCCTTGTTTACAACACTAGCTACATCTTTCGGCTTTTTGACGAAAGCTCTCTTCAGGCTAACCACTATGAAAATGTAAAGATATAAAGTTAACAGTATACCGTATATCAAATCAGTGTGGAAGTAAGGTTCTTTAACGTGTGAAATCGCACTAACACTTCGATGTATGTGTCATAGGTTACTTTTACAATTTTACATTTTCGTGGTGGTTAGTTTGAGGATGGTTTCATTAAAAATCGGAAGCTGTAGCTAGTATTGTAAACAAAGATTGTTTACTAATAAAATTTTGTCAACGGAGTGAAAAGCTACTTTGATCCAGAAAAATACTTAGTTTTAACGTACTTTAGTTTTAGGTAACTATAATTATTAAAACCAATCTTAGTACAATTGTAAATGGACGAATGTCTGTAGATTATAATCTTGAGTGACGTTCGGATAATTATATCATTTTCGAGTAATAGATATTGAAATTTTCTCATTATATAGACTTACTTTTCATTTTGTACTTGCAGCGCGTGTTAATATTATTAAGCGTTGTGGCTTTCTTTATGAAAATCCAGAGAAGCATTGTTTCAATACAATATGTGGCTCGAGTAAGCAATCAATCTTGTGGCTTCCATCGAACATTTTAAGCCTGTTTAAGATAAAGCAGGTCGTAAAAGCGAAGGGAGGGGGGAATAATCACTGTAATTCGGAGCGCAGCTAGACGTAGGCCTAATTATAATTAACTAACAGCCGTTTAAATCATGAGAAGCCTTCAAGAACAGGGGCGATAAGAGGGAGTCTTGATTCAAATTTAGAAGAGCAGTTCTGCGCCATATGTCGACCACTCATCAAATTGCTGCACACAGATGTCTCATATTAATTACTTAGTTAATTAATACGTCGTAACAAATCATAATTAAATTTAGGGGGAAATTAAGAGATTAGGTCGGAAAAATACTTGTTGTAATCCACTTCAGATGCCTTTGTCATTACGTCTCTAATGTGAAACATAAATACTAAGGCAACACTGTTAAAACTATAATTTTATCTGATTTTATAGACACAAATTTATCTTTAAACTCTAAGGGATAAGCATGGATTGAATGTGTTCCACAAAAATATATAGACCTACGGGAGAAAGAATGCAATAGGAGGATGGAAGAAATTACGTGTCTTCAATAACACTGTTCACCAAGAGCGTATCTTCAGATTAAGGAGAATGACATGGGAGGAGCCTGGTACTTTGGGTCAGAAAAGAAATGAATAAAAACTGTTAGTTGGAAAGCTAGTAGGGATGAGATGACTTTGAAGACGAAAACGTCAGTAGGGAGACAATGCTGAATTAGATATTTGAAAATAAGATGTGAAGGTGTAAGCAGGATGGACGCTGAGGACGGGGTTCAGGGTTGGACCCAGTTGTAGGCTGTTTTGAACATGCTGGAAGTGGCGTTTCCCTAAGAAAGGGAGTTTATGGATTGTGTAAGTAGCAGCTCCCCAACATGAGCCCTACTCCAAGCGCATGGTTCATGATGAAGGAAAAACACCGTACAGATTTGTCCTGTAATTTTGAATAATTGACGAGGTACATGCTTTCTTTTTAATGCCCACCTCTTTTCCTTCGGAGGTGACATCTTGAGCTTAAGTAACATGTGTATGCAATAAATGCTGTTACTATTTGAGTCGGCACAAGTATGTTTTCGTCGTATATATTTATGTGTCTGTCATTTTGTAAACCTACATATCGGACATTCTCTGCCTTATTTACAATTTATACATGAATATATTTGTCTAAGGAACTCCTTCTTCTTGCCTCCGTGACATACTTCCATTTTGTCTACTGCTGTTTATCTTGTGTTTTCATATATTTACATATTTGTTTATATTATGTCCTAGCCTCATTTTCTGCCTGTAAGTCATTTGCCTCTCTTCACAATTCTTGTTGCTGCAGCTACCACAGTTATTGAAAGTGCTCAAACGCTATTACTTATTGTGACGGCCAGGCATCTGCATAAAAACCAGGAGTAATAACACCCACATTATTACAATTTTGGTTTAAAGAAAAGTCTGTCAGGATCGGGTTTAGTGACGGTTCTTTGGTTTCAAGGGCTGTTAGACTATTTTTTGCAGAAAATTCTTAATTAGTAACAATATAGCGTTATGAAATAATTTGCAACTCTTTAGATTTAGATTTTTTCTCGTGAACACATCCGAGGAACGAAAGTAAGTTGGCAAACTTAATTTAACTTACGTGTTCTGCAGGGTGTATAGTAGAACAAGCGGAATCTCTGGCCATGGAGGGGAACGGTGTGAAGACAATATAGATAAATGTATAAGGCATTTCGCTGTGGAGAAGAACACACGAAAACCGGTGAAGTTTCTGACCGTGAAGAGGGCAGTACTCTGGGGGAAATCTATGAAAAGGAGTAAGTTCCTGGGCTTAATGAGAAACAATGTCCTGACGAAAATGTAGGAAAAGCAGTGAAGTTCTTGGCCGTGAAGGGGAAACGTTTGGAGGACCGACAACTCAACAAAGTTCTTGAAGTTCCGCTCGTCGGAGAGACCATAAAATGCAGGAAGAACAGAAAATGTCTTGACTGTGGTTAGTAGCCCTGGTCTGGAGGAGCTATAACTCAAAAAGTCAGGACCCTAGATGTTGATAGGAGCCATGGTCTGAGGAGCTATAATGAAGACAGGACGCTGGCTGCTGATAGGAGCCATGGTCTGAGGAGCTATAATGAAGACAGGACGCTGACAGCTGATAGGAACCATGGTCTGAGGAGCAATAATGAAGACAGGACGCTTGCTGCTGATAGGAGCCATGGTCTGAGGAGCTATAATGAAGACAGGACGCTGGCTGCTGATAGGAGCCATGGTCTGAGGAGCTATAACACAAAGAGTGTGGGCCCTGGCTGTGGACAGGAGCGGTGGTCTGTGCAGCTATAACAAGCCTGGCTGTGAAGATTGTACTGTACATATAAACACAACATGAATTTAGACGCTGTTTGAAAGAGGAACAGCTGCTCGGCTAGTGGTCACAGGAACCTCATGGGTATACTGCAGGACGGTGACGTCAATGCAATAGGATCCAGTTCATGCATTTTTAAACCACGGTTTCACAATATAACGCACCAGTGCTGCTATTGATTTGTTGAATACAGAGAGTTTACCGTTTCATTTGGATGCAGTGCCCGGTAGGCATGTCCCGTTCTTTCGGTACGGAATAAACGGCTGGCGCTTGATAGGGCGGCCAGATTAATTGCTGCGGAGCCGCTAGGTGCCTGTTTTGAACACTGGTCCAGGATTGTGTTCCGCTGTTGCGTCTCTTCACAAATAGAAATATCACTAAGGAAATTACGATGTTAAAAAATGTAATTCAAATACTGTACGATAAATATTTGTTGTTATTTATCAATTAATAAACTGCCACACCATGTTGACGTTTTTAGACGTGGAGGTAGAGACGTCGCACTTGAACCTCCGCACTTGAAGGACGTGATTAAAGTCACGCCTCGGCTGCTGGGCTCCAAAGAAAAGCCCCACAGTTACCATTGAATAGGATTATAGTTAAGTTGTAGAGTGTCTCTGTTGAAGACAAATCCCTTTACCTGACTAAAATCGAATTCAATCGTCTGCCCCGTAGTCAGTCACTAAATTATTATTATTATTATTATTATTATTATTATTATTATTATGGCCCTGGGGTCGACTCTGCCTCTAATAGAAATGAGTACCAAGGATGACTCCTGGGGACAAAGGCGGCCGATGTGTGGGGCTGACAACCTTGCCACCTTCATGAGCCGATTCTCTAGAAATTTTGGGAGTCTCAAAATCATAGAACCCCCAGGGCCTGTCCAGGCCTCTGTAGGAATTGTTTTACCTTTATTATTATTATTATTACTATTATTACTATTATTATACGTGTTATCTATGTACCGATGACTTGATAATTTTGCGGATACAAGGGAGCGACTTGGGATTGTTTAGTGCCACAATAAAAAGCCTATAGTGACTAAGCTGCGGAATGGAGGATGGAGTGTTCGAATTCCCGCAGAGTCAAGAGATTTTTCTCTTTTCTAAAACATCCAGGCCCGATTTTGAACTCACCCAACTCCTGGGTAACAGGGTCTTTTTCCCTTAAGATAAGGCGGCCGAAACCTAAGGCTGACCACGCATCTCCTTCTATTGCCAAGTTTAAGAATGAGTAGAGGTATAGCTTCACACCCTTCCGTGCCGTCGTGACATGTATAAGGGGAAACTTGATCTTTCACAAGCAGAAAGATTCACGTAAATTATTTAGAACACTTCTGAAGAACGGAGAATTTCCTCTACTGCTTTTTTAGCCTACTTAAAGGGGCTGGGGAAAAGAGCTTAAAGCGTGAGGCAGAACAGCCCTTCTCTGGACCCAGATTTGTAGCTGGTATATTCCAAAAACGTAGAAAGAATACTACCTGCTCGACAGGGGCTTCCGTTTCTCTTGATTTTTGTATAGGTTGATATCTTATAAATAACTGCAGAATAACTGAGCCAGAATTATATTTTCTGAAGTCTCTTATCCGGATGTGCTGCTTAATTATACCATTTATCTCTTTATACGTGATTTTGATTTTCGAAATGTGTGAATATCAAAGGTTCGAAGAATTACGAACCTTCTTTTCATAGACTCCTTGTTCAGGTGGCCGATTTGAGTGTCAGCTGACGTTACCTATTACTGATCCAGAGCCTTGAGAACTGTGCCTTATCAGTAATTCCCACTTGTTAGCTGACCTCCTGCTGTATCTGTCCGACAGCATCGCATGTTTCTTTATTTACTGTAGCCTGCCCCTTCGTGTGGTGACTTCGATCTTGTCGGGTTAAATGAAATCAAGATTACGTGACCTACGTGAATTAATCCAGGTTTCTTTCAACGAATACGGCCAGTATAGCATAGTCGGTACTGGCTGGACGGTCCAGGGTTCTAACCCTGGTGGGGGCTAGATATTCTGCATTCGAGGCCAACCCAGCCATCTTTAAAATGGGTAGCATGTGTCTTTCCCGGGAATGAGTCCGGGGTGTGGCGATGGCGATCCACCCCCTTCTAGCACCGAGGTTAAAGAAAGGGTACAGCTATACCTTTGTCCCCCGTCTGTGCCCTCATGGCATATTATAGGATGAAATTTATTTCTGTAAGGACGTTTCTCTTGATACCACCCACATATTCGGAACTAAACCGGACACCTTGAGGCCTTTTCGCATCTCTACGGATGATCTATTAAAGTCGTTCCGTCCACCCATCTGTCCGTTTGGGCGCATAAAAAAACCCCAGAACCTGTATGTAAAAATGATTAATTGCTACATTTGTCGACATTGCTGTCTAATCATTGATGAAACCCTGAATCATATATTTTGTTTGGATGCAGCCTATACAGACAGTTTTATCCACATATCTCAAGAGGAGAGTGACATTGAATGTCCTATATTAACTGACTAAATAACAAAACCCTACTAGCTAACTACCGGACATAGTAACTCCATGTAGCGGAGGCCGTGCCATGGCTCAGGCGGTTATTCGCCGGCCTCCCACCGCGGAGGCCCGGGTTCGATCCCGGGTCAGTCAATATGGGATTTGTGGTGGACGAAGAGGCACTGGGACAGGTTTATCTCCGAGTACTTCGGCTTTCCCCTGTCAATTCCATTCCACCGGTGCTCCATTACTTGGAAAGGTGAAAAAAAAAGATCATCTTTCTCTTCATCTTCACCACAAGGTTTGCACAATAAGCCTTAAAGCTGCGGTGCTTCCGTAGCTTCTGCTGCGGGGCCCTTGTCTACAAAACGAAACTCCATGGAGCAGAGTCCACCTCGAGAATCTAATATTTCTTGAGCGAATCCTTCTGTGTTATTTCTCAGAATGATACTCCGTATTTATGAACAGATGCGAGTTCAGTAAAATACTATTAGTATCTTTCCAGAGTTTCCATTCCATAAAAATCCCTTTTCTCTTAATTGATTTCTTTTGTGGTCGTTCGTGCAGATCGTTCAATTACGGCATACAGAGACACACAGTATGAACTAAATTGATCACGTGCTGACACACACACACACACGGGCGTGCGCGCGCGCGGCAGAGTAATTTTGATACAGTTTATAGATACAGCATTTGAAGTACACTTATTTGGGGTCTTCGGACGCTGCAGTTAATATATATCGCTTAGAATGTCAAGTAGGTTATAGAAAGAAAGACATAGACGACTGTTGTGCTGACTTGATGAAACCCTATTTCTTGTAGGCGTGCCAGGAATTCTTCCCCTTTTTTGACTCGCGATTTTTTTTTTTTGCTTTTTTCATGCTGAGTATCTGAAGGACTTAGGCTTACACGGGAATGACAAGTACCTCTCTACTTTAATCTGTCACATTTCATCCAGCGTTGTTAGATCATGTATTTATGCTTTATTTACAGATTCTCTTAGCAGCTGAGACTGTACAGCCTTGATTAAACTTTCCTACCCAATTGAACAGTCAATGAGTAAGTAGGCCTAAGTTTACAGCATGGCAGCTTATCGATGAAGACAGTAAGTTACTGGCAAGAACGACATTTTTGGGATCTTGATATTCTAATGACTTTTTTGTTTCTGTGGCGCTACAGCCCAAGTCAGGCCTAGGCCGCCTCACTGTTAAGGTTTCTAGATCACACACAATTACACACACGCACCCGGTAGGACTCCTCTGAACGACTGATCAGTTCGTCGCAGAAGTCGCTACCGGCACAACACATAACAAACACAACAGACGAATATCCATGCCCTCTGCGGGATTCGAAAACGCAATGCCAGCAGTCATGTGGCTGCAAACCTACGCCTTAGACTCACCGGGGTCTGCCTGATGACGTATATTTGTATTAAATTACACATTCAATATAGTCTGGTGTAGCCAGTGGGTCTGTTAGGTGTGGAGAGTTGTTTCTGCCAAACTGGAATGTTGCGTCATTAATTTAACGACGTTTTGTCAACTGAATATGTTACACAGCGCCAAATGCTAGGCCCATTAACAATTATTTATTGTGGAAGGAAGAGCTCGACATAAGTTTGAAGCATTTAAATGGATGGCTGAGGAAACCCGCAGGAAGTCCAGTGCCAGAATAGCTGGTATACCACCCCTGAACCCAAATGTGAAGCAGGGTGTTAATCGCTGGACCGCAAAGTTAAGTGCACAGTGACTAGGTCTGGGCACTAAGGTATGTAGTGATTGGTTTCCCTTCCGTCCGCCTTTAATCCAAATTCTTGTAGAGTAGGGGATCTGTTAAGTTGCTGAAACCTGCTATTGAGAGAAAATATTACACTGGATTCAGACATGTCTCTCCGTCGGGGTGATTGGTTTCATCAACTGAAGTAATGTGAAAAAATGAATATGTGCCACGGATTAGAGTTTATGGCCATGCACATCTCAAAACGGGTTAGTGGAAGGACATAAATAACAAACAAACAAATTAACTAACTAACTCCATGGAGCAGAATCCTTCTTTAGCTGACAGGTCCTCAACTATTCAAGAAATTCCCCGCATTTTATGGAACCCGAAGGTTCATTACCGCATTCACAAGAGCCCGCCACCTGTCCCTATCCTGAGCCATATACGTGTAAATCCAGTCCATGCCCCCCCCCCATCCACTTCTTGAAGATCCATTTTAATATTATCCTCCTGTCTACGGCTGGGTCTTCCAAGTGGTCTCCTTCCTTCAGGTCTCCCCACCAAAATCCTGTATGCACCTCTCCCTCCCCCATACGTGCTACATGCCCCGCCCACCTCATTCTTCTTGATTTGATCACCCGAATAATATTTGGTCATGAATACAGATCATTAAGTTCCTCGTTATGTAGTCTTCTCCACTCCCCTGTTACCCCGTCCCTCTTAGGCCCAAATGTCCTCCTCAGCACCCTATTCTCGAACACTCTCAGCCTATGTTCCTGCCTAGTGTGAGAGACCAAGTTTCACACCCATACAAAACAACAGATAACATTATAGTTCTGTATATCATAATCTTTGTATTTTTGGATAGCAAACTGGAAGACAGAAGATCCTGCACCGAATGATAACGAACATTCCCCGATTTCAATCTGCTCTTAATTTAATATAGTCTTCTAGGGCGCACAGCCGCGTCAACTCGTTTGAATACGCGCCCGAGAAGACTATATTGAATCATGTCGCCGCGAAAGTTTTAAAATTTATATGCTCTTAATTTATTCCTGAAAGGAATTTCGATTTGTTAGGGTTGTTCCCAAATATTTGAACTGTTCCAACCATTCAAAGAATTTATTATCTATCTTTATGTTGTGATTTTGTCCTGCATTCTGATTGCGAGACATGACCGTGTACTTAGTTGTCTCAGCATTTACTTCTAGACTAATCTCCTTACTAGCGACTACTTAAGCTTCTAGTGAAAGGACATGCATGTCTTATTTTCTCGCAGTAGACTAGTCTTTGTATTCAGCTTTTTTTCTCAGATGATGAAAGGGTTGAAAGGGTTGTTAAATAAAGGAAATGTTGAGGAATAAAGTACACATTTGCCTTTTCTACACTATTTATTATGAAAATATAATACAAAAATTACTATCTTGTGTTTGCAAATACAGTGTTTGTGGTCAGTAATGATAATGAGTTTGGTTTCTTTACATGAAATGATGGCATGTGTACAGCTTGCCAGAGCCGGGCGACACGAGATTTAGTTGCAGTGTGTGTGGCGGTGAAGTGCTCAGAACCTTTAACACTTATTCATGATTACGAATTAATAAAAAAAATTGTCTCCTTTTAATATAAATTAATAAACATAGAATTATTATATCTTCAAATTTTTTACAAGGTTCGTCTACGTGAATGGATAATTATAATTTATTGATGAGTGTATAAAATTATAACTGGTTGAGAAGAAGTTAAAGATATATTTTCTAAAGGCGCCATTTATTTAAAGATCAGAGTGTATCAATCCTTATTTTTCGGCAGTGAAGATCATTAAATTTGCATGTGCTTAGAAACATTAACAGTTCATAACACTTAAGTTATTTTACAATTTTTTAAAGTCCAATTAGCGTACTTAATATCGCTACATATATATATATATATATATATGCGTCATAGTAATCCCAATTATACTTTTCAGATAAGAATGTAAATGTGAGAATACTGAGTATGATTTAACAGGGAAAGTAAACAAGTCTGTTATTATGCATAGTGGCTAATAACTTGACAAACTATCAGATGTATGTTGCAGGTGACTAATTGAATATACTTTGACTCAGAATTGTTCCTCCGTGAGAACAAATCCATTTCATTCCGCAGTCTATGATTAAATTACATGCACCATACGTGTGTATATATTGGACTACCATGACGCTTTATAATAGAACTTTACGTTCGAGAAGGCTGTTGTAATATTATCACGTGAAATTTTGCATTTTCTATGAAACAGTTTCTTTGCACATATCTTCCAAAAAGAAAGGGTAGTATAGTAGGTGTGAAATTTGTAAGACAGGAAATAATAACACGAATACAGAAAAAGGGCGGATTGGTGTACGTATATATATGTATGTATGTATTAATGCGTCCATAACACTTATTTGCGATGATCGTTACTCGCCAAATTCTACAAACCCGTTACTCTGCGGTATGGGGGGGGGAGGGGAGGGGGGGTGTTGCATACTGCTACATACACTGTTTCTGAGTAGAAAATATGTCCCTGCACATTCACCGCCACAGCGCAGATATTCTGTATTACTTCTCATCACTAATTGGATACTACTACTTGGTGCTATACATATCAGGCATTTTGATACTAATTCTACAGATATTACTGCCCATTTATATTGGCTCTATTACATAATATTGCTAGCGACGGAAAATGTATTACCGAGTAGAAACTGTTTGCTCCTGTAACACCACCAAGACGTGTCGCAATGCTGGTAAACCTCGAGCCAGGAGTCGTCGCATGCATTCAGAAATTATATTCGGCCTTTGGGGCGGTGTCAGGCGATGAAGCATGCACAGGTTCGAAATAACCCAGACTGGTAAACAGTATCACTTTGCTGCCTGACTTTGTGTATATCAAATTATTTCGTAATCACTCTGCACACATAAGTGCCATAACTCCTGGCACGAGGTGTAGTACACGGTACAAATTAACACCGACTGGAGCAATACACTGTAGTGAATAAAAATCGTATACGAGGCACTGCCAGACCAAAGGTCGTACGTTCATACTCCTCAACAGCTACAATCAACTTGAAACGTCTCACAGACGGAATACTTTGCATAGTTTGCACAGACTGTACGGTTGGTACGCTTGACACTTCAGGCAGACTGAAATATTTAAGGATTGCCGGAATATGATTTTAATAAGGCTTGATTTTAGATGAGGCATAGTTCAGAAAATCTTCTCCGAAATTAGAAACCTTTCTTCTAAGCTAGTGATTCTTGACATGTGAAACTCATTGATTTATTTGAATTTCTAATTACGCCTAAATAAATAATTAAGTTAATTTAAATTAGCGGTTAGGCTTTATGTTACTTAAGACTCGTAATTCACTACACAGGATATTCAGCCCATGTTAATGGAAATAATTTCAATCAATTTTATTTTAAGGACAGTACTTAAATTAAGAAACATTAATACATGATATTTAAATTAACACTCAGTTACCCTCCGCGGAAAGAGAACCCGTCTTGATGAAAAATCAGATATTTTACCCACACATAAGCTTTATTATTTTTAGAACTTGAAAGGGAATTGGATCTAGTTAAATCTGATTCTTTGAATGTTACAAATCTTGTATTGTCCGGCTATGTGACTTTGTTTAAAGTATCGGGTGCCAAGACAATATAGGACTTGTTTGCCAGATAAAATTATCTTAAGGTTTACATACCTAAACTTAAAATGCCATATTTTCCAGTCGTTGAAAATATTTGCACGTGTTTATATATCAGTACTGAAGCGAAGGTCATTTAATTCAACAGATATTTCGTAATATGTTTATATTTCTGAATGTTTTTGTACCTCAGCACTTCTGTGGCTTATTTTTAACAATCTAAACACGATAGAATAACACAGTATTCCGCCAGGAACCATCTTCATGAGACTCCTTGTGGTGTCAGTGAACAGTTATCATTTCGATAACATTATCTATTTATTGCTTATAGTCTATTGCTGTACTTTTCTAACATGTCGTTATCAAAGCTGCTTCCTTATATTTTTCTTTATATTTTTTCTGCTTTATGTATTGTTATCATTACTTAGAATAATAATATATCTCATCTATATTGCTCTATGTTACTGGGCCATTGCATCGAGGCATTTGTTTATATAATAACTATGTATATCCTTATGGAGGCCCATCTACTGTATTATTGCTTATGAATACCCGGCATTTTCCTGGGATCGTTACGATCAGGACTGCCCATAAAATCAAAACGTAACGATAGAATACAATGAGACAGCATCCTGTAGAAAGGTCACGAGATCTCCGAGTTACAGAATTTGTAAGTGGCGTCTTTCACTTTACGCACATTTCTTGATAAAATTCAGGTTTGCGAACAAACTTCATTATGTTATCGGTTAGGTAGGATATATATTTAAAATTTGCATATTGTGATATGGCGAAACTGTAAATAAATACAAATAAGAAACATTTTTTAAACTCCGGGTATTTTTGTTTGTAGTTTAAAGGTAAAGGCTGTCCCGTTTCGTGCCAAGCAGGCACAAAGAGGAGGTAGAGGTATAACTCTACCAATACTCGACCCCTGCCTTAGAAGGGGGTGGGTGGTCAGCACCACGCCGCGGCCGCTTTACCCCCAGGACAGAGACCTGGTGCCCATTGTACAGTATAGTGGGAGGGCCTGGAGCCGGTCAGGATGGGCCAAGAAAGTCTAGCCCCCACCGGGATTCGAACCCCGAAACGACCAGCTCGTAGCAAGTCGCCTTACCGGCCAGTTTAATATTACAAAATGGCAACTATGAATATTTACCATTAACCCCTTAGATCTCAGTGATTAGTGCATGTACCAGTGCCACCTGCGGTAATAAAAACTCTTTGTAAATAAATTTAAAAAGGGACAGAAATTACACATTTTACGTACGGGTGTCTGCCATCTCTTTTATATAATTCAAAGTACCATTGCAGCATTTTTTTGTTTTCTGTTGGAGATCTCGTGTACCCTTCTATATAAAAAAGTCTCCGACCCAGTTATTGCCAGTGGAATGTTTTAAAACTGATTTTGTAAACAATGTTCTAGCTACAGTGCTTTCATTAGCACTCAGACACACACAACGCCATGCTCACTCATTCAAACAAACTGCAGCCTACATCGATTAATTAGCAGATTGACACAATTCAACAAGAGTTTTTGTTGCTATTGCAAACATTATTGCTCAAATAGTTATAATGAAAGCTTCTACAATACGTAACATACAATTGAATTACAATGTATGTTTAAACATAAATGAGTACGTTTTTGATTCGTTGTATTTACATGAGAACTGCTCTTTAGTTAGAATTCGGTTGCTCGTTCATTGGCCATAAAAATCAGGGTAACGTATATACTTTAGATTTTTGTTCACTAAAACTCCCCTATGGTCGTTTTTAAACTCCCAGAATATTTCAGATTAAATATTATTTTCCTCAGTTGTAAAAATTTCGTTTACTTTATGCTCCTGTATTCGCATTAACATTGTTAAATATCCACATTCTAAGAAAGTGTTCTTACTTATATCACATATAAATAAGTAAATAAATAGTATTCTGCCATATATAATGGTATATTAATGGGCTCTTTCTCGTAGTCATGATTTGATGTCAAGTTATTTTAATATGTCAATACCTGAGTTATTAACTGTTTATATAAAAGCATGTTTCATGGAGATGATACTGATATCGCAGCTTTTTAAATCGGCTTTAATAAGCTTGGAAGCAACAGAAAACTCTTCAGAAGTTTTGACATGTTATTTTCATATAGGTTGCTTGTCTGAAAAATTAAAAAACCTGAAGAAAGAGACCATCAACTAGACCTAGGTGTAAATGGGAGAATAATATTATGTTTGAAATGGGACATAACTGTATGGACTGTGTTAATGTGGCTTAGTATGGTGTTCAGAAGCACCCTTTTATGAACATGGTACCACATTGTCAGGTTTAAAAAAGGGCGGGGAATTTCTTGACCAGCTGAGCGGCTGTTATCTGCTCAAGAAGCTCTCCGTGTATGTGAGCTAGTTCTTTAACCCAATAAGTTCCTGGATATACTGCAGATAACGCCTTTCTTATGCTTGCAAAATGTGTTCCTAACTGTAGGTTATTTCTCAGAATGGAAGACGTTCAGATTTTTTAAAATGAGAAATACTCCCCCTGTGTGGTCTGAAAAAATACGTTAAGCGAATAAGCAAGATAACTGCTTAAAGAGTCGTCTCATGTCTGAATTCAGTGTTTTAATGTGTAATATCATGTTTATATGTATAAATGATTTTTTGAAGACCGGATAGAAATTAAATGTTTTGATGTGAAATATCATTTTTTATGTACAGATGTTTTTTGAAGACCGGACATAGATTTAGAAAGTATAATTTGTTTGAAAACTTAGCAATACGTCACATTAACAAACTGCAGCTGAGGCTAATATATAAACATGCAGGAAATTAGTATAAAATTGTGTTTCTTGAAAAATGAATATAGCTACAATTCATGTAGAGGATGTACGCTTATTCATGCATGAAAATCAATTTTCAGTTCATAGATTATTTCTTTCGTTACTTGGTTTGTAAACGTGATTTACAAAAACTATTAAAACAATTAAAATGTTCAGAAATTTCTTATAAAATTCTCGATGCATAATATCAAACCAATTCGATGATTGTGGTTTTGTAGAATTATATTATTGCTAATGCTGTACACTGAGCTGAACAGAATCATTGCAACCTGTACTTTCTGTTGAATGTAATTATTGCTGACTATCTTTATTGCTGTATTTCGTTGTGCTTTAATGTAAATTGAATTTAAATCTGAGTTACAAACTCTTGTTGAATATCTATCACATTCACACATGCTATGTGGTACATAATAAGTAATGCGTCTTAAAACTACACTGATGCACTTAGAGACTAGTTACAATAGTACTTATAGCTACTGCAAAATGACTTGTAGCATACATAACTATAAGAAAATTCCACTTTCCTTATGGAAAGGCTTATTTGAATCTAGTTAATATATAACCAAGATTCATGTAACTTCTTATACACAAGGCGGAGAGACTAGTCTTATCTTTGAATTTATACACTGATGAAGTGCCGCAGGAATGTTTTGGTACGACTAGATGCACACTCGAGCCTCGCTAGTTCCTAAAGTAACACTGAACTGACAAGTTAAATTGCTTACAGTTCTCTGCCGAGCGGGTTCATCCCATGCTCTGTGCACTTGTCACAGTGTAGGGAAACAGATCTGCGTGTTGTTTTAATAGCAGTTACCTAGGAACTGAAAGAAAGAGAGAAAAACAAAGTTGGAAGGAAAGATGAAAAGAAAGAAAGAAAGAAAGAAGGAAAGAAGGAGAAAAGATGGCAATAAAGAAGGGGGAAAAGGAAAAACATGAGGTAATAAAATTAATGAAAGAAGAGGAAGGGGAAGAAAGCTAGAAAGAGAAGAAAGAGAGAAAAAATAAGTGAAAATGAAGGACAGATAAAAAGGAAAGAAGACAGAATTAGATAAACACAGACAGAAAGTAGGTAAAAAGAATGTGGAAGACAGATGGAAAAATACATGCAGTTAGAAGTAAAAAAAATTGACTGTTTACTAAAATAAGCATAGAGAGACAAGAGTAATGGAGACGAGAAGATTGTGAAAGAGAAACATGAAGAAATGATGAGAAAGTGATCGGGAAAAGGGAAAGACAGAGTAATCGAATGAAACACGATAAAAGAGAAAAGAAGGGAAAAAAGACGAAAAAGTATAAAAGGAAATAGAGATATGAAGTAAAAAAGAGAGAACACAAAGAGAAAGGAAATAAGAAAAATTTAACGACGGAAGAAAATACAGAAGGAAACAAAGAACAGAATAGACATGACAACGCATAAACTCAAGCAGTGAAATTGTTTTGACTAATTCCTTGAATAAAGCGACTTAATATGAAAACATAAATCCGAACACAGCAACGAAATTTGTTCCCACTCATACCCGCCAGAAAATATTTTAGTATTTATCTAGTGTTTTTCTTTTCTTTACAGAAACATTGTGATGGGGGCTCCTTGAGCATCATGCAGTATGACTCGAAGACCTGTTCGAGTTGTCGAACAATTTTGATTCTCCTATACATTGAAGGGTCCGAGTGACAATTGTTTATAACTAGGGCGATCCCGCGAATTTGCGAAACCACAAAGTACCACTCCCACGAAAAGCGAGGGATGTATATGTTTTAAATCACTTGACACGAAACGTTATTTGACAGACCACATGTAGCCGAAACGTCTTGAACTTCGGTCAGGAAGAGAAGAATATTTTGCAGTAAGTTATACTTAAACATGGGATCTAAATATGCCATTTTATGTAACTAATGAAACTGATTTCAGAGGACGAAGGTGATTAGACTATAGATATTATTATTCCTTCATACTAATTCTTAGAATCATGTATGTTAGGGTACTCTTTCGGTATAGTTAAGTCAGCTCTGAATCGCGGTTCTTAAATTCTTGACAAGCAACACACAGATGCCAAATCCGTTTCTAGGTAATGCCCAGAAACGGATTTGGCATCTGTGTGTTGCTTGTGAAGAATTTAAGAACCGCGATTCAGAGCAAATCCGTTTCTAGGTAATGATTCGTTACCTAGTAACGGATTGTTTTACTGATTTACAGAAAACTGTCATTAGTAAAGATAGTTGTCTGTAAATCATTAATTATTGTTTCAATATTTTAAAAACAAAACAGGTGTAATCAAGGCATTTTGAACTTTATAATAGAACGCAGCTTTACAGTACTAACCTCTAAAAGAACTGAGACCATTATGTAAGTGAATGTATGTATTCTTTTATACTAGAAAATGTTCCAAGGAAAGGGAAGTGGCTCTGCACTTGGTCGTGCCTTGGCTCAGGCGGTTAGACGTCGGCCTCTTGCTGAGGAGGCCCGGGTTTGATCCCACGCTAGTCGGGCTAGGGGTGGACAGAGTGGCGTTAAGAGAACTTTATTCCGAGAACTTGGGTTTTCGCCTCTAATTATCATTCCTTAAATTCTCCATGTTCATCTATCACCAACGCTATATAACCTCAGTAACTTACAGTGTCGTTAAATAACATAATAAAAAAATCTGAACTGGAGGGGTGACTGGGTACGGAAACATAACGAATATGGTGGTTAGAAAAGGTTTTTCCTCAGGATAAACCTATAGTTTAAATAAAATATGATTATTATCATAAAATCTCAACTATAAATTTATTTTAACATTTTATTCGCAATGGAGCAATATATCTAATTTCAATAATGATGCCTTGAATATTTGTAATTTTACACGCAAAGATAGAAAGTAAATGTAAATTTAAGGAGTTAAAGTTTGTAATGATTCTTATTCCCGAAGATGAACGTCGAACCGGTGATGGTAAGAATGTCATGTGCAAGGGAACTGGAAGTGATAGAGTTTAAATAATACAAAATGATGAAAAAAGGAGGCTGAAAGTATAGTAAAAGATGTATTACAAAATCAATAAGACAAAGAGACTGTTTAATGCAGACGGGAATATAAAAGGATAGCCAACTTAGAAGCCACATCAAAGAGAGTAGAAGAACTGAATTCCCTTCTCTTCACAACTGAGAAGACTGATGAAGGATAGGCAGTGTGCAGCAGAAATGCAACATATAGATGTTGAGATATTGCGTTCATACGAAATGCCACTTCAGAAAGCATGGGCATACTGTGTGCAGTACCCAATATACCTAAAACCACTTTTGTGATAAGTCGCTTCCTAATCTGGGACTTCACTAAAACGAAATTAATACAGAATTACATATGACTGACACATTAGAAAGAAAATAGCGCAGAATATAATGAAAATTAGAGACTGCTGTAATGCTTTTCAATTGTAATCTTCTATATGTAGTGATGTTTCGTTTTTCAGAACTGTATTTAAGTCAGAATATCAGAAAATGGCAAAAAACTTAATGGATTACTAGTACTCATAAAGTGGTTTTGTAAAATAAAGACAACTTAGATATTAACAATTTATAATTGATTTATAATTTATAATTTATGATTTATAATTATAATTAATTTATCATTGTTGTTCAGTGCCTTGGGAACTAGCATGAGGCTTACAATAATTTCAAGAACACAACCAGAATCCTCTTAAATAAAAATGGACTGTACATAAAAATATTGCACCTTATCCCTAGCTACTACATTCGTTGATTTGACGTAGGTATGTTTGACATTCCTATACGAATAGATATATCCATCTACCGTATATGCAAAATGTATATTTACGAACCATATCATCTACATATGTACAGTTTTTGTCAAAATATTGCATAACGTATAACAAGTAAAGCTTATGTCTACGCTTTCGTTGCTATACGTTTGTTAAAGTCATGTACACCATAAAAGGTACAAATAAAAAAAGTTCTATTATTCTACTTTCTCTTGCGAATAAAGTACCTGTGGTTCATGTCCAGTTACATTTGGCATTGCTTGTCGTGTAGTATACAGAGATGTAGATACGAAAGATGCCTTGAGATGTAATTAACTCTTTGCACTTTATGATGTACAGGAATTTAATAAATGTATTATAATACACTGTCACAAAAAGACAATTATTTTAACAGCCAAACTGGCTTGGAATGTCAGGAGTATGGAGATTTCATTTCTTGTGCCATTTGACTTGGTAATATCCAATACTTTTACTGGAATCAACTTACACTGAAATGTTAATCATATAAAGAGTATATTATTATACAAAGTCGATTTTTAACATTGTGTAAAATAGCTTCTATATTACAGACCATTGTGGCCTTGAATTAAGGTGCTGAATAACAGTGTATGTTATTCCATATATCCTGTTATAAATATTCCTATCATAAATAGTATTATGTTACAAATTACTGTATGGTCGGATTTTTTTCTCTAGCTTATGGAGTTCACTAAAGATGTTTGTTTATTTTATAAACTCATATCATTTGCTTTAACTTGAGTATTGACTTGGGTATACTTTTATTTACTACTCATTACACTATCAGTGCAGTCTACTTATTATCATTATGGGATGTTATATGGGGGTAATTAGCTAATGATTAACGTGACTAGATTTCCTCATTGACTAACGCAATAACTGCAGTACTTCTATGCTACAAACTTTCTCGGTAACTTTACAGATTCGTTGTTCATGAAACGCTTCGATTTTTCTATTAACCGATGGAAAAGACGAAATAAATAAATAAATACACAGATAAGCATATTAGCGTGCTGCTTGCGTATATTAAGAAGCTGAAGCACTCGAGAGATTATATTTTAAAATTTTACGATTTAAGGGGGTTTAAGCGTGCACTTGTCTGTATAAAACTATGTGCGATATAATAGTTACTGTTGTCTGGTTGTCTGGCTATATAATTTACAGGGGCGGCCCTAGACTAGATGCTAGAAATTGACGACCTAGGCGAAACAAACGCTCGGCGCGGTCCCTCCGCTCTAGGGTAGATCTTAGCCGAGGTTTCTGGCGCATAATGAAATATTTTGCATGTACTTTCTCTTTAATGTTTTCAGCGTATTTTTCTTAAGTGAAGCCTAATTATTTTTTTTCAGAGCAGATAAAATACTAATTTGTAGTAATTTGATTTTTCCCTCGAATTTGACGCCCCAATTAAATTGGCGCCATAGGCGACCGCTTAGTTCGTTTGTAAGGACAGGTCGCCCCTGGTAATTTAACTGTATAGGAAGAAAACCAATTTAATGTTTTTTAATTATTTCCTCGTTCTGTAAATTTACCAATTCAAGAATGAAAACTTTCAGTATAAAATATATCTAGAAACGGCAATTCATGGAAACTGCATACTTTTGAAAAATATTGAATTTCAGTTTACAAAATGTGTACGTATTTTCTCTACAACCTCTTTCATACTCGGATAATTAAGAAATATTTTGAGCTGTAACATGTTTTAGACGTCTGATTTCAATCTCATGGCCAACAGAGTTCACCTAAAAGCCTATACGAATAGAGTGCTCCATTAGATATTTCAGATTTGGAGCAGGTACCTGTTCATCACGTTGTTAAGTACTTTCAAGATGCAGTAAAATAAAAATTTGAAGGTAAAGAATTGAGTAGTAAAAAATTCGTTCCATTTAATTATCAGCTATTTTTACCCCTCGAGGTTTATACATTTAGAGGCATGGCACCAAGTACAGTATAATTTATCAGAATTTTAGAGCTATCGGATTCAGTACGACATTCGACTGGAAAGAAGCGTTCGTTTTGTCGTGATGGAGCCGATAGGCGGACGCCCTGCATGTTCATTTCTTAAACACATGATAAATCATCTCAGGTTTTTATCAGCATATTTGGCATCGAGATGGAATGCAAATTGCAGTCATGTCGGGCTCCGCGATAGACAACCTTTAAATATTAAGGAATATGTCAGTTTTTCATATTACGAAAAAGTGAGGTGTGTAACTTCCTGGAAGTGTGTGTGTGTGTTTGTGTGTGTGTGGAATATTAAATATGTATTCTGACTGTGTTGGCAAGGACAGTGAAACATCCGAATGTATAGTTTATTTCGGGCCAAGTCATTAGTAACAATTAATTAACTGAGAAAAAGTTAAACATACAGTAATGCCACGCTGTGACATGTAAGCTGTTTTATCCTGCAGTTGGTGTGTTTCGGTTATTTTGCATTTTAAAGACTTAGTGTTGCCGTATGTTATAGATACAATTTGATATTCGTTGCATTTGAACTCGACAGATTTATTATTTAATGCACACAAATTTTACTTGAATTTATGTTCGTGTTTCGTTAATTTATATTGCTAGGCGTAGTAGCTATATCGCTTCGTTTTAGCATTGTGCCATAATTCTTAGAAATAAATTGTGCATCTCCTTTGCAGGATATATGTAGCCGTACTTTGGTGCATGACAAACTATAGCATTCACAAATGTGCACTGGAGTGCTTGTGTATTTCTTCATAAATACGAACATAATGTACTGACTATATGAGTAGTCTATTTCTGATATATTTAACATTAGATAAATATCTTCTCTGTTATTTCCATACCTAGGTTTTTGTTATAAAACGCGTTATATTGAAAGGTCAGACATGCCAATGGGATTACTTTCCCCACGTCACAAATTCTCCCAGGCCTCCGGGAATCACATCACCCATACATCTGCGATAAAGTACCTGTACAAATAGCATCCATGGTAAATCCGTGGGGATATACCAGCTTTAGAAACAGAATATTAAACAGTATGTGGACGTAGCTTTTATATCATATTTTTTTTAACAGGAATAGCCGATGCTTAAAGGCGCGGGTGAAGGCGTCAGAAGATGTGATGTTTCAGGAGGTGGAGAAAGAGATGGGCAAGTTGCTGCCATGCCAGGCGACGAAGCCTCGTCAGGTGCAGGGACACTGGTAGCGCCGTCCTTGAAGCACGCAGACTCGAGGTGCTTGTTGAGGTAAGACTTGAGTGCAAATGACTTATGGCAGCGCGTACACGTGAAGTTCTTGTCAGCAGAATGCGTCTGCATGTGCGCGCGCAAGTTGGAACGGTCAGCGAACGCCTTACCGCAGTGAGCACATCCGAACGGCTTCTCACCCGTGTGCGAACGCAGATGTCCCTGCAGCAGCCAGGGCCGCGAGAACAGTTTCCCGCACACACCGCACGCGTGCGACAATTTGTGCGTCAAGAGATGCATTGCCAGCGCCGGCATGCTGACGTATGCTTTCCCGCACGTGATACACTTCTTAGCTGATTGAGAGTCCAGGCTCCGATGCGTCTGTTTATGACGCGATAGGTTGGACGATGTCGCATACTGCTTCCCACATTCCGTACATGCGTATCGGGGCCGATTCTCTGTTGTTGCTGAAGTGATACTTGACAAAGTGGACTCCGCCGCGGAACTCAGAGATTTCCTCTTTGATCGACCATCACTGACAAAGAACGCCTCGTACGTGTAAGCTACCGTTCTCCCATTTGAATGGTTTCCTAACCTGAATATTGAAGCCGCCGCATGCTTTTGATCTTCCTGCTGATGGTTCGGCTCAGACCGGACGGCGATGCTAGCAGTCGTTGACGCACTAAGATCTAGAATTGCATGTGCTGCAGTGAGATCCTCCTCTGCGGGGCGCCGAATCTGTACCAGTTCCTGTGCCTTAACAGGTCTGTCATCTAAAGAGTAGGGTCGATAAATGTCCTTCTTCTTGGGCGGCAGCGATAAGGCGGCTCCTGTACTTGTAAAGCACATCGCTAAAGACTTTCTGTTCCTTGGGGGTGTGGGGGGAGAGGGAAGTGGTAATGGCTCAACCCACGGCCGCCTGTCTGCACCCATCTCGACCTGCTGTTGCTGGGCCTCTGCGGCAGTCTGCAGTGTCGCGTATGATGGCTGTGGAGACTGGTGGTGAGGATAAGCCAGTCCTTCATCGTGTTCCCTCTCCACTCTGGGCAAGTAAGCGGTAAAGTGAAGAGAGGATAGGTCCTGCACGTAACCTGTAACCACAGAGAAATACGTTAATTATTAATTAAAGTATTACAACATTCTATACAACCGAGGATTTAGTTTAAGTTAATAAGATATTTTAAAGTTTAAATGTTATGGAAATACCCTAGTTTTTTGCACATCGGACAGTTACGCCAAGATGCCCGTATTTACACCTATTTTTCTCGTAAACGACCTTAAGAAACACTGCATATCGGAGAAAGTGTAGATAATTGAAATGGAAAGGACCAGTGATCAAATTCGAACAATAGAATATCACACATAACGTGATGCAGTAAACAGAATTTCGCAGGCTTTCTTTACTTTCAAACTGCCATGCAGTTTACGGTGCAGGCGTAAGTGTAATTTTTGTGCACCAATAAGAAAAGGATGCCCTGATCTGCTCCGATATTCATGAACTCAAAAATTTGCAACAGCTGTATGTGCAGATCTCTCATAGAAATTTCATCAAACTCAGAAATAAATGCTAAATATTCGGACAGAAATTTCTTTACATTATTAGCCAAAGTATGATTTTCACTTCGACGATTTTTAAAGTCAGTAGATGAAATGCTCACACGGTTTTTGATCATACTTCACATAAACACTAAAATAATATTTTTTTTCTTGCGCTGAAGATGAAAGTAGCAGGCTTCACCGAAACTTCATTGCATATCTACTAACTGAAGGACGTCACATTCCAAAAGGCAGTAATATTCTGTTGACTATTTATTTAAGAACTACACTCCCTTCAGATTACAAGGCTAAAAATTTACCCCTCCGTTTTATGTTTGTTCTTCTTGGTTTGAGGAACTTTTGGTGCGTTCTGTAGTTCATAAAGAGCTGCAAGCCTGCATTCCTCAGACTTCGTATACACTCCTATGTAACTTATGTCACAGACGTCTTTGGTTAAGCACTCTATATGATTTGCTTTGTGTGTGTGTGTAGATAGGCTTCCTCTCCGTGTGTCTGCTACAGTCTCAGCTTGTTTACCAAGAGCTTCCATCCCCCTTTCATAACAGGAAGATGCAATACGTTTCTATAGTTCTTGTAATGCTTTCACATAAAGCAGTATTCTGCTCAAGTTCCCAGAAAAAAATCTATTCTTCCATATATAAAGACAGCTTGCGCATTTTGGGATATGAGTTTTCTCGGCAGTAAGGCAAGAATAGCTATTTGGCACAATACCAATGAATGGTCTGTCAATATAAAAATAAATGAGTCTCCATGTTAAGCAAAAGAACATGTTCTCTGGGTCCAGAATTTCGAGATAAAAATACAAGTAATTTTTTTTTTCGTTGTTGTAGAAAATGGGCCAATTTTTATTCCAAGTATTTGAGTGGTTTGTGGAAATCTGTGGAATATGTCTGGGCTTAGCAAATTCGATTGATGATGCCGTATTTATTTAACGGTCATATTCTGTCAAGTCCATTGGTTGAAAAACATAACTAACGCTGTCGAATTGAACCTTTTCAGAAGCTGGTTAGCGTGCCAAGTCTGAACCTTTTATCTTAACCTCAGAATACATTACGCTTTATAGGACAAAGTTTTAGTCTAAAATATCCCAAGCCATTACCCCCACTTCTACGTTATGTCTGCTTAAAATCAAGTTAACTGTCAGTCCCCTTACCTGGATTCGGTATCCCAGTATTCTCTTCCATTGCGTTTTCCGACAAATTATTTACGCCTTTATTTACGTCTTTGTACACGCCACTAATAATATATTTTTTTTCCTATGGCTCGACAGCCCCTAGGGAGCCTGGGCCCCTCATTTTTCGAGGCTTCACGATCACACTCAGACACACCACACTCGGTAGGACTCCTCTGGACGAGGGACCAGCTCATCGCAGAGACCTCTACCTTACAAGACACAACACTCACAACAGACAGACATCCATGCCCCCGGTGGGATTCGAACCCACAATCCCAGCAAGCGAGCGGCCGTAGACCCACGCCTTAGACCGCGCGGCCACTGGGATTGGCACTAATAATACATACCAGAACAAAACTATGAGCAGTGGGTACCGGGTCCCTTTGCCAGGGGTTAAGCGGCCCGGGCACAGCGTTTACCACCCTCCCCCCCTCTTAAAGCGGAGGATGAATATTGCTAGAGCTGGACTCTGCACTCCCCCCCCCCCCTCCCCAACCTCTCACCACAGTGCCTGCTGTTACGGGACAGCCTTAACAAAACTACGGATCGTATGGCTTGAAATTTTATTTTTTTTAAAGTATTTCAGAATAGTTCTTCATTTTTCCGGGCAAGCTACAGTACACACCGTCGACCTCTTATCGCTGAGGCGATTTAACCTAGGCCAATATGTATGGGATTCTGATGGGCTAACTGATACTGGGACAGGTTTTTCTTTGAGTGCTTCGGGTTTCCTCTGCCAGGATCATTTCACCCATACTCCATTCTTATTCATTCATCATCGATGCTTTATAATCTTAGCAATTGGCAATGTCGTGAAATAAAACACTTTAAAACACCTGATTTCCTCGATTTACATCACGATGTTCCGAGACAAAGAGACTAACACTTTCAAATTAATATGAAGGTCGAATTCTATAAAATATATAATTAAAATCAAAATCTAATACATAAAATCTTTACGGACTTATTTATGATTTGACGCGTGTGTGAAGTCAAAACCTCTATAATGTCTGTCGGTCTCGTTAATACTCGTAAATACTCGTAGAATATGAATCAGATACATTTCACGCTTACGTGATGCTCATGTAAATTACGCTTTGCATCTTATAAGCCACAAGGCAATGAATAGAATATGCTTGGTACAGTAGTATTACACAGAGAAAATTCTGCATCTCTTGGCTCATCCTTAAAATATTTCCCATGAACGGCTCTGTAGAATTATAATGATAAATCAACATATTGTTAATTCTGGATCTGAATTTTCAACAAACCAAGCAAAGCGCAGCTTCTGCCGCTTTGTTCTTTAAGGAAACTTATTAAATTGCTTAGAGAGTGTGGGGTACTGTGCAATTTGTAGAATGTACAGAAAGACGTAGGAAACTTTAGAGAAAATACAGCAGAGCTTAGGCTTCAGATTGTAATCTGCAATAGGAAAAATCTTCAGTGTTTTAAACAAATACAAAAAGGGAAGAGAAGGCATTCAGTGGCGAATGGATTGGGTAGCGTCAAGTCGGTTAATTCTTGCGTCGCTTCCTTTGATTAGTTAGAACTAACTCCGTGGAGCAGAGTCCTTCCTGAGTAGCTAACAGGACCTCAGCTAGTCAAATTCCCCACATTTTATGGAACCTGAAAGTACTTTACTGCGTTCACAAGCGCCCGATGCCTGTCCCTATCCTGAGCCAGAACAATCGAGTCCATGCTTCCCAATCCCAGATCTGAAAGATATATTTTAATAATATCCTTCCATCTGCGACTAGGTCTTTCAAGTGGTCTCTTTCCATCAGGTCTCCCACCAAAACCCTGTACGCGCCTCTCCTGTCCCCCATACATGCCACATGTCTTGCCCATCTAATTCTTGTTGATTTGATCACGTGAATAATAACTAATCAAATTAATATATTATATTTGATTAGTTGGAACAATTGTTAAAAATTGTGGCGATAAAGTACGGAAGATACGTGACTGGGGACAAAACAGGACAGGATAAGCTATGGCACAGATAATCGGCTGAAGTGAAATGGAAAATGTGAAAGATTTGACTATGGATGAACAGCAAAGAAGACAAAACCATAGCAGAAGCGTGTATACTACACTAGGTAGTTAAAGCTCGCCGACCTGGTCAGGTATTGAGTTTTTGTTATTTATATGTAACTACATAGACAATCAATCAACCAGCGGATTAGCCAACCAACTAATTACTTAACAAACCGATCAACCAACTAGTCTCAGATGATGAAGCAATTCCCCGCCTTTTGTGGATCCCAAGTTTCACTATCTCATCAACACAGCCCTCCTTAGAAGCAAAGCTGAAGACCTCGCCGTAAAAGCTAGTACATACATAGTATAAGCGAAATGTTATATAGGGCTTTTGTCTCTAACAGTTGTAGATCTCTTTATTACACTAGTGTGCCTTATTTAATGACACGTCTTTGTATTTCTTTCTATCGATTATAAAACTGACATCAACGCAAAATTTTAAATTACACTTTAATATAAAAAAGCATTAATAGGAGACATCAACTACTAGAAAACATTTTATTAGAAGTGAGTGAGGTATTAGAATAGTATGCGATTGCATAATCTAATTTAGGTTTTCTAGACTTAGGTCTGGATATAAGATAGATTATTTTATTTTTGACCTTTATTACATTGCAAAATTTTTATAATATTGTCTTCCTATTTATTTTTAAAAAGTTTCAGTTTAACGTTAAATCAATTAAATATCTTAGCTGTCTGCGCCCCGCAAGCACCGACAATTTTGACATGCCTAATCTATAGGATCAATAATTCACTGGCTTGACTTTCAGAACGACCCGAACGTAATAGTGGAGATTATACAGTTTCGAAATTTGCATTCTATGCTTTGATTACACAAAATGTCGTTCATTCTAATTTATAATTTATATTCAATTTTCTCTTCTTATTGCGTGTGCATTTGCCTTATTCTCTGCATGAATAACTGGCTGAGAGAAGGCAGAAAATTGGTCAGTCAAAACTCTTACACGTGGGGCTAGCAGCTTCTTGTGTCCTTATTCCTGACCTGTTCAGTGCTGTAACTTTGTATAATGTGTATTTATTACTGTCAAATCTTGTAGTGGTTCAGTTTAAAACATACATAGTTGTGATGAGTCAGTAAGGTCTATTTCCCAAAGGGGATTACTTCAGTCATTAGTATCAACGGTTTCTTTTTATTTTCAATAATAATGTGTGTGCCTCACAAATTTTCTTCTACATTGCAGCTCTGCATTTTCGTCCAGATGATGTAAAAACCTAATAGTTCATTCTCTTAACACCAGTAAAGTCAACTCCCACTGTTTGTTTTGTTGCGGTATATCGAGGGTGGCGGTATATCGGAAGGGGCTATATGGTGGGGCACGCATAGCGTAGTTGGTTGAGGCACTGCGCTACAAGCCGGAAGGTCGCGGGTTAGATTGCCTGTGGTGTCACTGGAATTTTTCATTGACATAATCCTTCCGGCAGCACTACGGCCCTGGGGTAGACTCAGCCTCTAACAGAAATGAGTATCAGGAATATTTCCTGGGGGGTAAAGCGGCCGGTGCGTAGGGCTGACAACCTTGCCACCTTCATGTGCCGATTGCCTTGAAATCTAGGAGCCTCAACCTCCTGGAACCCTAAGGGCCTGTCCAGGCCTGTAATGGGATTGCTTTACGTTTATCTAGATAAAATTATCCAACTTTTCCGCTCTTTTCCGAAAGTGAAAATAGCCCGCAGTTTCTTGACTACTGCCTGCATGCATTTAGAACCACTTTCACAACTTTTAAGAAACTCGGCAGAAGATCTCAAAGCTTAACACGCCTAAGCCACGTTTTCAGTTTTCCTTCGTGAAGATAACAGACCCAAATTTCGAAGCAGAACAGCTCTAGTGCTGTCCAATATTGCTACAAGTAATTAATTCATGTAGAACTTTTGGAAAAGCTAATAGTTGCTCAGCCGGTGAAGACACACGGCGTCAGACGTGGACGATTTCTTTGGAATGACCTAAGAAATGGAAAATAGAAGTGAAATTTGGAACTCGGAATGTGAGGAGTTTCTTTAGTACACGGTCACTGAAAACAGTTGAAAGAGATATGATAAATTAGAGGCTAGATTTAGTGGGAGCAGAGGAGGTCAGATGGAACAAGGGCGGCACTGGAGGAGCAGATGATTGTACCCTTTTCCCTATGGCGCAAGGAGTGAAATTCATGAAGTAGGAACAGGGCATGTTTTTAAAGGGGTTCATGTCAGTAATTTAAAAAACAGTTTTTTAGTGACAGGACGTTATATATAGTGCTCAGACGTCGCTGGTTTGATGTCACTGTTCGCATATCTCAGCTGAGGTAAGAAACTGATGCTAAAGAGTGAGAGTTTCTATGAGGATTTGGAACAGTAATTGTGCTGAGCGAACTTAAAACGTTCAAGGTCGAATTGAACAGAACGTTGCATTTAATAGATCAAGTACCACCTTATGTATTTAAACTGAAGGCCTTTCATGTTCCACGATCCTTATTCGCAGTATGACTTCAGTAGGTCATTGAAAAGATTGTGCGAAGGACTGACAAGTAAAACGTAAGAAATATTTGCATCGCTCAAAAATTCTGGAGATTAAAGCCTTTTTTTTTTTTCCAAACTTCGAAGACTAAATTCAAGCTACGATTGACTGTGTCAGAAAGTCTGTTACTATGTGAAGTTTCTGCTGGGGCTGATGGCCGGTTTTTGTATAAGTCTGTGAGCAAGGACTAGAGTCAGTCGAATTCATGTGTAGAGATTCAGTTCTAAACTCAGAGCGAACAGAGTGTTTCTCCATTATAAAGACTGAACTGTTAATGTTGTGTAGGGAAACAATCGCTGTTTATTGTGAGGATCATACGGAACACATAAATACAATCTGTGGATAAAATTTAAATTTTTTATTTTTAAAACTGGTGGGAAACATATTAACCGTTGGACTTCAAAAGCTTCATTATTTTGAAAACCGTGTGGTTTATGTCAAAGGTTGCTGGACGTAAAAACATATGCTCTTTTCTTCTCTCAAATCTGCTTGCAACATTTTTCTTTACTCTATATATTGCATGAATAACACTCGGAAAACCCGCAGATGCTTATGTCGTTTTTATGTAAAATGTCGGTTACTGCTGTAAAATTATAACGAAAATTAGAATCCACTAATTTTAGTAACACTCATCAACATCAAAACTTATTAAAATCCTTTCGTCTGTTTTTCGGGACAGACAGACAGACAGGGCGAAATTAATAAGCGAGTTTCTGCAAATTGTCTTTGCGAATATTCCAGAACGGGACAAAATTAGCACGAGGCTGTAATGGTCTACATAACGTACTTAACATTCCGCAATTCGTCGTGAAATAAAATGGTGAATATCATCAGGATAACGAGCCATGAAATTTCACATAGGTACGAGTATATACAGGATGCGTGGCGACCACCTTCTACATATAAGCTATGCCAGTAATCCTTGTGTATCCGCTGCCTGTAATGACTGAATTATACATAACAGGATGTCGACGAGGCAAAGTGTATTCCTCCATGCTGGGAAGGCTATAACCCTCTTTATACCAGTTTCGTACTACCTCAGTGGTCTTGCCCACGTACATAGCATGCTGTTGGAAATGGTCACCAACATTGGCTCAGCTCTTCTTTCTGCTTCGAAAATTGAATTTAACTGAAACGTTATACGTCGATATCGGTAAAAAAAATGTCTACTTCCTATTCAGGAGGTTCCCTGTTCGTATTTTGGCTTAGAGAACCCCCCCCCCCCTTTCCACACCGTTCTATTTTGTTCTTGTATATATCTCAGTCCCACCAGCAAGTGACGTAATATACCAGAAGTTACGTCTTCCTCATTCTTTCGCCGTTATATATTAATTTTTCTTTTTCCATAGCGCAAGAGCCCCTAGTGGGCCAGGGCCTCCTCGTTATCGAGTTTTCACGATCACACTCGGAAACACCACACTCGGTAGGACTCCTGTGGACGAGTGATCAGCCCGACGCAGTGACTTCTAGCTAAAAACACACACACTCACAAGAAACAGACAGACATCCATGGTCCTGGCGGGATTCGAACCCGTAATCCCAGCAAGCGAGCGGCCGCAGACCCACGCCTTAGACCGCGCGGCCACTGGGATCGGCAATTACACAATAATTATTCATCCTAAATAAAGTGATAAAGTATATACGTACCAGTGGCGAATTCTGATCCGGAGGTCAGGTCTAGCGGAACGGTACAGTGCCGCATTGTGTACCATTCCGCTATACCTAATATTCGGATAATGATTCGCCACTGATAGAAACGTACATGAAATAAACCTAACCCGGGGAAGACAACAAGAACTGTTGTATTTTTGTTTCACGTATTACGGGCTTGATGCTACACGTGGGTACAAGAGAAACACATCTAAATGTACCTGTGTTAAACCAAATGTACGCTTTCCAGCGACATCCATTCGTCTTTGCTTCCTGTGTGTCTGACACGGGAAATGGATGGGATAATTGCTATGATAATGGGGCTGCGAACGTCACTTATGTGTCGTTTAAATGCGAACAAGATGCAGGTCTGCCCACGGAACTGTGTATTTATGGCGAAATTATCCTTCATCATCAAATGCGCATGGGGGCGGGCATAAAAGTGACGTTGGATGCAGTCTTAAAGTCAACAATAGAAGGAACTACATTTAGCATATACATCTGTCCACCTTTAACGCGGAAACATCCCTCTGTAGAAACAAGGGATTACACTGTCCTTGTGATGAATAAGAAAAATACCATAGAGAGCTACGAAGGAGTGACGGTATAGCTCCACGCATTCTTAAACTTGGAAGTAGATAGAGTTGTATAGTCAGCTTCACGTCCAGGCCGCTTTACCCCTTGGGAAAGAGACCCCGGTAACCGTTGGGTAGGAGGCTACAATGAATGGGGCCGATAGCTGTTCTGGACTCTGAGGAGAGAAGTCTGTTTATCTCGGCCGAAATTCAAACCCCAACTTCTCAGTCGTCCGGCAAATATTCCCAAGACTATGCCGAAGTATAAGTTGATAAAGAAAGTTGGAAATTGTGGCGAAGAGAAATAAACTAATTTCTAGATATAAGTCGAAGTTAGTGTTTCAGAGGATAGCTAACTTTGGCTGAGCTACCGAAGGCATACATTGATGAAGATAGTTGAACCTGCTCAGTGTATATCAATGTGAAAAATCTATCTGTGCTTGTGTGGCTTTCTCTAACAGTAGTAAAATACCAACCAAAATTCTGAAGGCCTGTGCCCGTTAGGGAACCTATTTATCAATTTTATTCCCAACGGGAAAACATTTAATCGCGCTTTGTAACAAATATCCGTAAAAGTATGTCGCCTGGACTGATTATTTTCAGCGTTTACATTTAGTCACGTACAGACGTTAAATTAACACTTAAGCCTAAGTTTCTCGGCAGAGTAAAGAAAGTCGTCTATTTTACAAAATGTTGAGCCCGGCTGTGGGAACTGCCTAGCTTCGATTGGGTACCGGGGGCTCTTTGACTGGTATAAAGCGGCCGCGCCGTGAACCTAACCATCCACCCCATTCAGTATAAAGGTTAAAAAGGAGTGGAGGTTACCTCCACTATCCCATAAGTCTTCAAGACTTGTGCAGGGACAAATTTACTTTATATGAATATTACTATTGGGCATAGGTAGCCGAATACAAGAGTTTACTGGGTCCTTGAATGAGAAGAACAATGTTATGGTAAAGTCTACATATTCTCGGGATGTAATGCTTTCAGATTTCATATGGGTCACCAGCTATCGTAGCTCAAGCATTTTCCAGTACTGGGAGAGTTCCTTCAATTAGATAACGGCCCAGTCCCTCCAAATTCCTGTCTGATAACCATGTACGATAATCACCATATTCGAAGATTACTGTCCACTGTGACTCGCAGCCATTTAGTCCTAGATTGGTACCGTTGTTTCGAAGGAAGACGATATGTCCCTCTTCAGGGATCTACAAAACTGACAATGGAGGCACAATATTTTTACGAAACTCTGGAACATATCTACCAACCTACGCGTCTTCGCATTCGAGAATATTAGTCACCGCTGTGAGGAGCGTAAATGTCCGTTCGATCAAGCTGACGACGTTGCATAGTTGACCCATTCAAAGCCCACGTACTATAATACATGTAAAGAAATTCCTGTTTCGATGCCTTTCTTGAGATAGTCACAACAAATGCTTGTTATGTACCTAAAAAGCGTTAGACAGTTGGCCCTAACGCAGCTGTTTTCTCTGAGTGATAAACACTGATCCTTTGTGTATAATTTAAATGAATGTCAGTCTTCAGAGGGTTAAGGTGTAGGTCCTGGAGAAAGTAAAATTTTATTCACAAAAGCCAATTTCTTATCTTATGTAGCAATATGGGATTTATTTCACATCATAGCCTATGTTATGGAAATGTCGTAGTTTTATGGGGTTAATAACTGCTGTGTCTGGACATAAATAAAATATATGAGGTGTAGAGCTGATACTTGGGGGTCCTTATTCCACTTGGCTACACTTTTGCATTGTGTGCTGAGAGAAGTTGGATTGTACGAGTTTCTTGGTTCGCTTTGATTTGCCTCCGTTCCCCAGAGTCCAGTCTGCAAGCACTCAGGATCCGCCAACAATAAAACGTATCCTCGCTTCCTGCCGGAGAATGAGGGAAAAGGGCGAGTATTTACTCAGAAAACTCACCCCCCTTCCCTTTTCTTCCACCCCCATTCCAGACTCCTATAAGTTAGCTTGAGTTGTCTGTTGCTTTATTCTCAACTTCTCTTTTTTATTCCTGTTTCTTATTCTCTACTCCAGACAAATAGTTGGTAGTTGGGATGAGGACCTCAGTATGGTAGCCGGTCCGTCGCGTACTTTCTTGCTCATAGTCGTACACCGACATCATGAAATTGGTATTAGGATTCTCGTGCTCTTCATTCCTTCATCCTGTTCACAAATGACAGACCTGTGCATGATAAAGCAAGAAACAGTATTAGTTATTTTCTATTATTTTTTCGCTGTGGTAGTGTGGGTTACGACAACGTGTTATCACGTACGTGACTACTAAAGTTTCGGTACAGAAGTCAGCAGGATGAAGAGCAGAGCTGTAATTTTCTGCTAGCCAGCCAACCAGCACAGCATACTCGGTGCGAATCGCACTTCGAATTAACTTCTTGGAGCAGAGTAGAGTCCACCTTGAAAAGCTAATAATTTCCCCGATAGTCCACTTCTCCATACTCTGAGCCACATGAACTTCGTTCATGTCCTTCTATCGTATTTAAGATCAAGAATAATATTATTCTCCCATCGACGTCTAGGGCTCTCTCCTTTCGGATTTCCTACAAAAGCTCTGTATCCATTTCTGTTTTCTTCCATTCATGCCAATTGCCCCGCACATTTCATCCACCTTCTCTTGATTCATCATCACGCAGTCTGTCTTAACGATAGGTACATAGCCTCTTCCACTACTTCTCCTTCAAGTTTTAGTATCTTCTCGTTTCCTTAAGGTCATCAAGTAGCTGCGCAACTCTTCTTCTTCGTATTCTCGTACTTTCTTTCCTTTAGTAACGTCTTTTACAAGGCAGTTTCTGCGAAACGTGTGACCAATCCAGTTAGCATTTCTCAGTTTTGTTGCAAGTAGGACGTTCCTTTTCTCCTTGACTGTGTTTAATACTTTTTCTTTCTCACACGAGCGGTCCGACAGATCTTCTTCATCCTTCTCCAGTGGCATATTTCAAAACTTTCAGTTTGAGATGATTGTCCTGATATTTGGCGATAAGCACAAGTCATGCAGCTAATCAAGATGGAGGTCGCCTCGGATGTGACTCAGTGCCATTGGGGTGAAAAGTACCCGTCGTTTTTAAGGATGATATTGCCTTCGATGCGTCGGGAATTACTCGCACAACGACATGGCGTCACATCCCAGAAGATTTGCATCTTCAACAACAACGCTGTAAGAACCTCAAATCTCGCATAAAGCTCCGCATTGTGAAATTTACCTCGTTAAATCTTATGAAAGTAATGTGAATATCTGTCATTGACATTTGCATATTCTGAGTGTACAAGTGTGTAGAGTGAGTGAGCTTGCTGCAAGGGTAGACAGAAAGTTGGCTAATACGACCCAAGGTAAGGGAACGTGAGTCGGAACACTTCTCAGTGTGTTACCCTTTCTAAAACGTAAGAAATGCACTAATAAGGTACAAAGATAATTGGGATGTTTTACGAATTAAAATCAACAACTTACATAATAAACATGCGATAAATAAGGTACAGATCACGACATTGCTTGAGTTCTATGCATTAAGCTAAGGCCTTAAGTAACGTAAAATATACTGAATACTTAACATAGAATGTGACGTCATGTAGGTTGGTAGATAGCTACAACGTTTGGGGGAGAACCTGCTCCATCTTATATTACTTAGGCAGAAGGTTACTCCGAAACATCAGTACCAAACTAACAAAATACACAGCGTTACATCTCAGATAGTCGCCTCTGCCAGAACCTTAAATCTCACGACTGTCATCTTGGGGCCATAGCGGATGAGAGATGTACTTATATAAAAGTTGTCTTTAAAGATTATTATTACCTTCAAATTGCTGTCTTCTTCAGGGTCGTACAATAAATCAGAAACATTATTATCTATGCACTCGTATTGTCTACAACTGAAACAGTCCTGTACATAACTAATTAACATTATGGTAGAGAATCCTGAAGGTACACACCTTCAGTACACTAGTAAACCCCATCACTTGGTACGATTCTAAGCCAGTTTACCTCTCTCCGATCCATACAAACTATCTCCATGAGAGTCATATTAATATTACATAATCAGCTTGTTTTCGGTCTTAAATTGTACGATTTGTAAGAATTTCCCCATCAACATTCGGTGTACATTCTTCGTTTCCTTCATTCCAAGTGCAAATGTGTATAAATCCTGCGTTTTGCTTTATGCATTTTTAATTCCTCTGTGTAAAGATTCTGAGTAGTTTTTCCATGCTCATTCATCCTACTTTCCTTCTATACATCGTTTCTGCAAACACGGGAAAATAATCGATGAACACAGCAATACATAGACACTGAGTGTTGAGAAATTATTCATGCATTTAGCATCGGAATTGTAGGGTTAAAAATGAATAATAAATTAAAGAAGATGTGAAAAGGGGTGGTCATAGCATTATTAGAGGCATTATTCTACTATTTACCTACAGGAGCTGACAGAAACTTCGAGAAACGACAGTAGTGACTGTTGATATTCGAACCGCAGCCCTCGTGAATAGAAATCAGCGGCCTGTCCACCCGTGCCACCTTGCTCGGCGACAGACTTTCGGTTATAAACGTTATATTAGTCTTTTTCTGTTGGGTACGTCGTTTAAAATTCGGCTCATTTATATTAGACGGGGAGGGGGGGAGGTGGTCACTTTTATCGTGCCCCTAAGGACGGCAGATTTATCGCATTGAACGCCTGCATTTACCGAGACATCTTGTGACAGCTGCCAGGCTCAGCGACTCCATAAAAGGGACACTGTGTATTTTATTGCATTTTAAAGATTATGCATGAAAATTAGAGCGGAAATGTCCAGTCAGCATTCCATACAGGCTGTTTGTGATTGCACACATGTAGTTAGACTTGAATTTCACTTCATGCTGATACAAATCTGATGGCCGTTCAGTTAACTCTAGCCAGTTACATTAAATGCTGAATTCTACACATTTAAATAGTATGAAGGACATGCTCTGAATTAATTTGAGGTTCTTCACTTTTGACACTCTTTATTTGGCTTCAGAACGCCCTATCATCTTACCATTCTTAGAATATATATTTCATTCTCCAGTCAAAATAATACAGATATAATGATTCAGTGCCCTTAATAAAGTAAAATTTTCAAGTAAAATAAATTTTCAATAAAACTTATTTTTTTAATTTCGATAACTTACTGTCTCTGTCTCTCTATCTCTCATAATATTTGTTTCTATTTCACAGCCCTGTACTTTCGCCAAGAAAAGGTAAGACGCAGACAGTTTTTCCTTTTGGCTGCAGTTGCAAAGCTGCTGCTGTTAAGACATTCATACTACCTAGAATCATTAAGGAGGATTTCTTTTACTTCAATATTCTGCATGTCCAGAATTATCCAAATAAATTTTTTTTTATTTTAGTAGAGTATTTTATGTGCGTCATACAGTATTTTTTCTGCAGGATGAGCCTGTCTCAAAAAATTCGGGAAGTTCGAATTGTGCTGTATGTAATTTACAGGTTTTAGATTAGAGTTATACTGGGTTCAGAATAGTAACGAGAGCGAGTGGATCGAGCCATGTACATATGGCGTAGGACAAAAGAGAATTTAAAAGCGTAAATACAAATTATTTAATATAAGCAATTCTGATTGGTCATTTTAGTGAAACTTAACATGATATATTCAAATTTTCTGATGTGTAGAAATATAAGCAAAAATTCTGGACTAAAAAGAACATTTTCACTAGTAAATTATAAAACATGCAATAAAAATTTCGGAATCTGTTGGTCGATAATATGGGGACGGAAATAAATTTTAGTTGTAAACATAAATGCATAGATGTGCCCTCTGTTACATAGAGAGGCCTTGTGGTTCTTTATTTATAAGATTGAATTTTTAGGAAAACGACAGACTTTATTTTAGCGTAAGAGGGCTAAAGCTGCACATAGGCGTATGTGTTTGTACTCGTCAGTGGCTTTAGAAATTTTCCAGGAGAACCAAAGAACGTCTCTGTAAGGTGCTTTGCTTCTCAGCTCCAGTTATCCGCTGTTTCGATTCATTTAACGTAACACCGTATTACAGTGTGAGATGAGCTGCCTGAATATATGTCCTTAAAAGGCAGAAACTCGCGTAGCTTTCCCATCTTGAATGTAATCAGCACATCTGGAGCAAGCTCCAGAATATAGAGGACCCAGGACCTACTGGTGGGCGGCCTGTCTAATGAAAACCCCCACCGTTTAATTAGTCCAAGGCAACCCAAACAATCGAGATTAAGACTAGCAGGGCTGGAGAGGTTGTAAATTAGAGGGGACGAGGAAAATGTAAATGACTGGCATAACTAGACTTCCCTACACATCGAGGGGGAACACATTCGGTATTCCAAGGGATCCTGCATAACGCGTGGTAGAGAAACTGGCTGCTCTGACTTCAGTTATAGATCTAGGCATGTTATTGTCACTAATTAAAATTGTCTCACAGAACAGGGATATACAGAGTTTTAACAGGTTAGGCCTATGTGCAGAATGCATCGTGAGGCCTGGCTAAGGTCCTGCATTGGTGCAGCTGCCCTGAGGGTTATGTTTTTCTTTTTGAGTTTGCTCGGAACATTTGCACCGCCATTCGTTTCTCTGAGCTTGTTTGGAGCGGCTGTATGTTTATGGTTTTGAATTTGCCTGTAGAATTCACGTATAGAATTTTTTTTACTTTCCTTGGAAACGTTTCAATGAGGTACATGTTTTTGAATTTCTTTCTACTTACTTTATTCGCAACTCTTGCTCTGAGGTTTATGTTTTCTCGAAACATGCCTAATGAAGTCGACATTTTAAGATTTACTCGGAATATTTGCATTCAGGTTTATAGCTCCGTCATAACTGAAGTGAGGATGATGTTTGCGCAATATCTGAAGTGAGGCTTATGTTTGCTCAGAATATCAGAAGCGAAGCTTGCTCAGAATATCAGAAGTGAGGCTTGTGTTTGCTCAGAATATCAGAAGTGAGGCTTGTGTTTGCTTAGAATATCAGAAGTGAGGCTTGTGTTTGCTCAGAATATTAGAAGTGAGGCTTGTGTTTGCTCAGACTATCAGAAGTGAGGCTTATGTTTGCTCAGAATATCAGAAGTGAGGCTTGTGTTTGCTCAGAACATCAGATGTGAGGCTTATGTTAGCTCATAATATCAGAAGTAGGGTTCATGTTTGCTCAGAATATCAGACATGAGGCTTATGTTTGCTCAGAATATCAGACATGAGGCTTATGTTTGCTCAGAATACCAGAAGTGAGGCTTATGTTTGCTCAGAATATCAGAAGTGAGGCTTGTGTTTGCTTAGAATATCAGATGTGAGGCTTATGTTAGCTCATAATATCAGAAGTAGGGTTCATGTTTGCTCAGAATATCAGACATGAGGCTTATGTTTGCTCAGAATATCAGACATGAGGCTTATGTTTGCTCAGAATACCAGAAGTGAGGCTTATGTTTGCTCAGAATATGAGAAGTGAGGCTTATGTTTGCTCAGAATATGAGAGGTGAGGCTTATGTTTGCTCAGAATATGAGAAGTGAGGCTTATGTTTGCTCAGAATATGAGAAGTGAGGCTTATGTTTGCTCAGAATATGAGAAGTGAGGCTTATGTTTGCTCAGAATATCAGAAGTGAGGGTTATGTTTTAGTTTCCTCGAAACGGTTGCACTGAATGCGAGATTTGAGGCTCCCACAGTAGTGTTTCTGAAGACATAAGTATTCTGCGATATTAGACTGTGTCGGATGATAAATACAAATTATACTTCGAAACGTCGGTAACTACTTACTAGTCGACATAGCGTAACCTCCCAGAAGAACTGAATTCTCAGTTGCACTAGTTTCTTTCTATTTCTTTTAGGTTTATTATTTTAAGTAGGCTGCCATTGTATATGATTATGTTGCGTCGGTGATGACTGAATGGCGATTGGGCATTGGTGGAATTATGGTGATAGGGGAAAAGTAAATTACTTGGCTATGAACGTGTTCTAGTGTCGCACTATACACCACAGTTCACACATAGGATGGCCTGGGATGCGACGTAACGTAGTTTGGTAAGTTTCTGCCAATCTACACGGCGTCACATCCTGGAAGGCAGCAACCTTTCCATTCCCGCCACGACAACCTCAGACTGCAGTACGTGATTAAAGCAGCGACACGTTTAACATGTATTTATTATCAAAACAAAACGGTTTCCTTTTTATCTACATGTTACAGTAACCTTCTACATAAACTGATCGAACAAGGAAGGTAAGCAATATATATCCAAAGAGTTAAGTGTGTGGTAGAGAGAAAGTAACAAAAGTTTATCCGCTTAAGCCTTCATTCAGTGAATAATATATTTCGTAAAAACTTTGTCGAGTACTGTTAAAATATTGCCGACTACAACTTAACCTGAAAGGTAAATCAACGTGAGAGTTTACAGTCAATATCGTGAAATGCCCCCCCACCCTCGAAGAATTAAAAAAAAGGCTAACGTAGCTTGAAAAAATATAAAATGTTTTAAAAATTGTAAATCAATTTTAATATTTTACACCTATGTGTAAAAAATTATGCATGTAAAACAATAATGATTATTAATGCACGTCATCAGTGAATTAACTATGAATTTAAAAAGTCCTACAACAATTCGTAGTTTCTATATTAAAAGAAATTTCATAATTCACAATATTTTCTATGTTATGTGTAAAAGGGAGTGTCAACCCTTCTTTTTTGAATGAAATACGACTGTGATATTCCACTGCTTATATCTATTAACAATTACATTGTAGCCAGAAAAAAAATATGTTGATTATTATTCCTATGCATAAAATTATGTTTGACTGTTGTACCACGTATTTGGTCCTTAATATTGACACTCTAAGAACTCTCATATCAAGAACATATTTCCTTTTTTAGAACATTTGTGGAAACCAATATTCTAATCAGTCATTATAAGTTCTTAACACATATAAGGCGAAACATGCCAGAAAATGCTAGAATAAGAGCCGTTATACACAGCACTTTACGATCCGCTGAAATTATAATAATGTGCATTATACACACCAGCTTGGAAGGTACGTGGCTGCCCTCGAAACATTTGCGACTGATGCGAGAGAGGGGCAGCTTGTAAAATACGAACACTTGTGCCCGTTTTTCTCTGGTCCGACCTTTCTAATCTGGTGGTTTGGCACCCTTAACAGGCTTTCAGGCGCGTTCGCAAAATTGCGAAACGCGACGATCAGCTTCGTCATATCTGTCTGTCTGTCCGCATGGAAAACCTCGGCTGCCACTAAACGGATTTTAAATAAAATGTGATATTTGAAGATTTTTCGAAAATCTGCCAAAAAATTAAATTTTTATTAAAACATGACAAGAATATCGTGTACTCCACATGAAGACCTATGTACATTTAAGATATCTCGCCCATTTCTTCTTAGAATGAGAAAAGTATCAGGAAAAGGTTTAGAGAAAATCGAAACACACGCTTTATATTCAACAAATTTTTCCCCCGAAAATCGTGTCTTTTATGACAATGCGGAGACGTATGGTAGAGCCAGACAGGCCACAGGTGAAAATATAGTACGGCGCGTGCTCTTTGCATGCCAGATAGATAAGGCAAGAACACAGACAAACATTCAGAATATCTAGTACTTATTGCTTTTGCGCGGCAACAATGGTTACGCGAACGCACCTCAATATTACATTACACGTACCTTACCTGTCTTTTTATATTTATCAGCGGTCTGTATGCTGTTTCGTCATTTGGCAACTGTTTAATGCGCCCGGTGCCTTCATCTGTTCCGTTGCTTGATAACATTCTAATGCATCAAGCGATCACTATGCAGTGCCAAGGTGATATGTAATAGAACGTTGGCGAATAGGAACATAAATTCATGTTTCTGATAATACATAATCAATTGTATTATTGTTTAATTAGTCTTATTTTAAGAAGAACTCGGAATAAGAACTGTTTTTTCGTTGATTATTTTCAATCGGAAAATACTTCCTTGCCCGCAATTTTAATATTCAGTTTCTCAGATTCATATTTCTTTCTTTCTTCTTTCTTTTCTTTCTTTTTTCTTTCTTTCTTTCTTCCTTCCTTGTTTAACGACGCTGCCAGTAGCTTAGTATGACGAATAACGCGGTCTTGGTCTAATTATATGTAAGTTTTTAAATTCAGAATATTCCTTGAAGGACTGACAAAACCATTAGAAGCCTCATTATAATCAGCCTACGGGCTGAGATCTGAAATTGGGATTTCCCGAAGACAAGGCAGAAGTACTGTCCGCTCTACCGCTATGTGTAAGGTGCATTCAGCATATAGCCTACGTCTGTTGTATTTGCTGTTCACGCTTCTCAGGCTTAGACAATATTACTGTATTGATAGATTATGAATTGATAGGAAAGAGGAAGGCGAAATTGCATGGCCTAATCTAAAGTAGCGTCGAGCAGTTTATCCAAGTGAACTGTAGAATATGGTGACCTCTGTCATTCACTTTATTAGACCTCATGAATCATACCAAAGAACACGACAGTCGAAGGGCAGTCTTTGTTCTTTTCCTCGTTTTGTGTGTGAGTGTATAAATATTTTGTTAAGATAAATCTCCGTTTCTTTTGGAAGCAGATCACTAACTTCATACATACAAAATCTGAGCATAAAAAAATAGCATTCTTGGTACAATTAATTTTCAACGGAGGGTTTTCTTTAAAATATTTAAAGTTCTTTTTGCGTTTAAAGAACGGAAATAAAGCAACATGAAATACCCAACTACCGGTTATAAGGAATTCATTAAAGTGACGTAAAGAGATCAAAGATACGGAATTTCTTTTAACACATTTTTTTTAAACGACATGAACAATGTGAAAAATCGTTGTAGGAAACGTTTTTTCTGACAAATATTAGCCTATATCAGGATGTTGTTGAAAAGAGTATGTTATTGTTTGAAAACTATTCTGATGTTAATGAAAATTATTGCAACCGTATCAACAGATCCTTTGGATTAAACCTGACATTTCGTCTGACGTTGCCACTTACCCGAATCACTTGTAAGGCTTTAGATAAGTTTGTAATTTCCTCTCCGGATAATACTATTATTGTTTTTAATGTATAATGAATACTTTATTCAAGATTAAAATAATGAATTTCTGCCTTATCTTGAAGTAGGCACAGAACAAATTCTGACATGTTTTGGCCATGATAAATTAACATTTTGTCTATAACTTTGTTCCTGGTTTGCTGACAAAAATAAGAATAACTTTAAGGTCTGTCATTATAATGTGGTATGCAAATGAGACTCTCTTATAAGGGGCTAAAAGTTTTAAAAGTGCACACAAAAGAGAAACTGGGCAGCGATGAAGGAGGAAGGCATTACGAGGAAGGAGAAGGATGCAGAAGGCTTTGTCCTACCCTAGTAGAAACGTCAAATGGCGATGATAAATATTACCTATAGACTACTCTGTCGATCCCAGTGACCGCTCAGTCTAAGACGTACGTCTACGGCCTCTCGCTTACTAGGATTGTGGGTTCGAATCCGGCCGAGGGCATGGATGTCTGTCTCTTGTGAGTGTTGTGTGTTGTCAGGTAGAGGTCTCTGCGATGGGCTGGTCCCTCGTCCAGAGGAGTCCTACCGAGTGTGGTGTGTCTCAAAGTGTGATCGTGAAGCCTCGAACAATGAGGCGGCCTAGGCCCCCAAGGGCTGTCGAGCCATTGAAAAAAAAAATAGAATACTCTGGCCAGTCACAGCCATGGAGAGGCCTGAGACATTTGCTTTCTTCGACCTATCGAACACTTAGATCATGGGTTAAAATCCCACACAGCGCTTGAAGATAATCCGCTTTCATCTGTGTTAAGTTTTCTTCTAGAGTCCTTGCAATGGGGCCATTTCCTTTCCAAGGTATCCTTTTAAATGCGTGTAAATTATTACTACTTTGAGATATAACTGTGTGCTTTTATTTAATGATGCTGTCAGTTGCTAAGATCATACAGTGGCAGGTAAATAAATGCAGTAAATTGGTGTCTGGCATTTTAGGAAACGAAACTGGGAAATCGAAGTACCCAGAGAGAAACCTGTCCCAGTACCACTTTGTGCACCTCCAATCCCACATGACGTAGATTGCTTTTAGTTTCAGAATTTAATATTTTATTGCAAAAGGCCAGAGGGCCCTTTCGTAAGAGTAGAAGAATGTTAAGCTGAAGAAGCTATAGTCTGTAATAAATTTCTCTTATACACTGATGTAGTAGGTAACAGCAAATTGTAACATTAATTCTATGTTGTTCTGAGTCTGTTTTGAACTTATTAAAGTTACACAGCAACTGGATGAAAAGTAGAAGGAAAGCAATGTAATTCAAACATAAATTAGTTATATGTTTGTTTACTTAATGACGCTGTCAGTATATCAGGCTACATAGTGCCGAATTGTAGGGTGGTTAAGGAATAACAAGTGATACTGATGGAAGAGTCGTGACTTAGTTTGAGTCATTGTTTAGAGGAACTGAGGAAACCCAAGAAATAAGGCAGTTGATGTTCCGTCAGAAATTCAGACCGGGTACCTTTCGAATAAAAGTTGGAACCGTTAACGATCCAGTCAATTTTTTCGATAAATTAGTAAGTACTACTGACTCCACAAAATATTCGTCCTAGAGAGACAAGTTGTTCCTCAGCTAGTCAAGGAATATCCCACGGTTTCTGCAAAACGAAGGCTCATTCGCATGTTTACAAGACCCGCCACTTACTCCTGTCCTGATCCGTATGAATCGCGTCCGGCACATTTTCCTATTTCCTTATGTTCCAGTTTAATATTAACCCAATATCCACTCCTAGTTCTTCCAAGCGGCCTCTTTGCTAATGATTTTCCCACTACACAACCTTAAGTGCATATCTCTTTTCCCCCTTTTGCTACACGCTCCGCCCTTCTTACCCCTCTTGATTTGTTCGTCGTAATCATATATGGTGAGGAGTACCAATCGTGGATCTCCTAATTAGTACGCCATTTACATTTCTCCTACTAGAGAGCTAAGACAGGATTTCTTAAAATTACAATTGTTACACACAGTGTCACTGATCGATTAGAGTAGAGTAAACGGAAGCATAAAAAATAGTAACTGTCAGATTTGTTGTTTAAGTCATTGAACCCTGTTAAGTACACAAAAAATAATGTGTTAAACCTTAATAAATATATACAGTCGAACTCGGTTATAACGTCTTTAAAGGGACTGAATATTTTGTGTCGTTATAAACGAGTGTTGTAATAACCGAGGAGTCTAATGATATGGTTAACAGTGAGGAATTGATCAATACCACAGATTATCTGACGCTATAGAGAAGGTGTCGCATTAACCGATGTTGTTATAACCGGTTTCGGCTGTAAATACATTGCACGGAACCGGGTGTCGGAATTCGGCCGCTAGTGGAGTAAAGTTTTCCCGATGTTTCAGCAAACATCACTTTCTTCATCCGGGAGTTATTTCGTTGTCGTTCAGCTCTGACACAGAGGTGATCCACTGCCACGCCAGAGTATCCTAACCGAGGAGACTAGAGTACTCATGTTTATCGCCGTGAGGAAATTCAGTTTTACGTCCAGAATTCTATCATTTTGTTCTACATGAAAATTTGATATCCATGTTGAAATCTGTCAGTGATACAAATGTAGGCCTTCTGCTACGCTTTTGTGTGTTTCTTTCAGTCGGAAAAGGTACACGTTTTTGTAACCTCTTTGCCATCATGTATCCAATGGGCTGTCTAATGAACTTTGTTCAGTTGAAATCTGATAAAGGATGAAGTATACATTTGCTGGATATACATAAAAGAGAATAGATCCAGCCCGGCTTACCAAGCTACATAGACCAAGCAGCAAGTACCTAAGGCAAAGCGTTAAAACTGATGGATCTCTTTCGTAATATATATCACATTATATTAAGAATGTATACCGCATTTGGGTGTCCTTTCCCAAATGAATGTGACGAGGCAGTGTGAGCCCATCGGCTTATGCCTATCTGTCGGCTAGCACCAACGCAGAAACCCTTACACTTACGTCTTAAAATTTTCGATATGACAGATTTCCATTAAAGATGCCTGACAATGCCTATTGCCTGCCATAATGACCCATAATTATGCCTACTTTTCTTGAAGTTATGAATGAATAAACAGACCGCAAATATACTTAGTACTTTTCAAAGGAAAACTTAGGGAATTCTGCGAATCACATTATGGAGTACATCTTTTATAGTCTTGTATTTCTTAAGCAGACTAAGCTAAGCATACGTAGACCTAGTAAACGTCCGCTGGAATATTATAGAAACGTTTTATAATATCTGCCGATTCCAGTGGCCGCGCGGGATCTGCGGACGCTCGCTTTCTGAGGTTGCGGGTTCGAATCCTGCCGAGGGCATGGATGTCTCTCTCTTTTGAGTGTTGTGTGTTGTCTGGTAGAGGTCTCTGCGTTGGGCTGATCACTCGTCCAGAGAAGTCCTACCGACTGTGGTGTGTCTGAGTGTGATCGTGAAGCCTCGATAATGAGGAGGCCTTGGCCCACTAGGGGCTGTTGCGCCATGAATTTTTTGTATGTCGACCTCAATACAAATATTTCGAAAACTAAAGTTAAATTGCAGAATAAAAATGTATATAAAACACATAGTCTCCTAGATTAGCATTCACGTATACTTTGCACATTTAATATTATAAGTATTTAATTAAGTTAAAGTAATTTAAGTTAGCATGCTTCATTAAATTTAGTTATGATATTTGATATTCTGCTTAGCTTGTGCCTTCAATTATAATATATATATTTTCAGTCTAACATATATCTGTACTAATTGTTACAATTCTGTTACATGTAAGCAATGCTTTTCGACACGAAGGTGTCTTCCTTGCGCGTGCATTATGCCAATGCAGTGAAGTAAGGTTACTGTTAAAAATGGGCATCTAAAAATTTAGAAACTAAAATCGAGATATGTACGTCGAAAAACTTTATCTAAAATACACGCATAAAAGGGACACTAATAATTTTTCACACACCTGTTTCATGCACATTTTAGAAGAGGTTATAAGGTCAATAACTTTCAAGTCCACTTGGAAGTTCTAGAAGCTTATAGGAGGGTAATAATAATAATAATAATAATAATAATAATAATAATAATAATGAGGCACACGTTGGCGCAGTTGGTTGGGGGCACTGCGCTAAAAGCCGGAAGGTCACGGGCCTCAACCTCCTGGAAACCTAAGGGCCTGTACAGGGATTGCTGTACCTTTTATAATAATAATAATAATAATAATAATAATAATAATAATAATATGGATCTTAGGCAGATACTGTATATTTTGAGGCTGGGAGGTAGCTAGAAAAGTGCTATCAGCGGGTCTGAACCTTCTCGTTTTACTAGCATGGTGCGTAGCCTCATTTTAGTGGAATAGCCTATATTAGTGTTTCGTAAATTGTGTTCAGCGGAATTCCGGGCTTCCACAAAGTGAAAATAAGGGATAAGCAAGAAATCACAACATAAAGAATGTTGTGATTATTATTATTATTATTATTATTATCATTATTATTATTATTAGGGATAGTGTCAGGCTATGCCCGGTGTTGTTGAGGAACAATAGTACAGGCTTTTAACCAAGTATCTGCTGGGGACTTGCATCAGGGAATATTGAAATGAGCGTATAAAGCCGGGAATATATTATTATTATTTTTTATTATTATAAGATTCAAGTAAATTAATTTTTATTTGACATGATACATTTCTTTAAATTAGTGGAATTACTGGAATAAATAGGAGAACCATAATTTGATAATAATTTTCTTAATTTATTGAATCGTAGGCTGTATTAGTCTTTAAGGTCCATTCTTCGTACACATAAAATGTAATATCTGGAAGGAATATGTGCAATTTAATAATACGCTGCGCTCATATCTCTGTTTAACCCTTATTTATTATTTTCCTTCCTTTTTTGTGGTCTAGTTTTAGTTTCAGTTTTATGTACGAGAATTTTACTAGGGGTTTAACAGAATCTTTTCGGATAACATAGGCCTATGGTTCCGTGGTCACATTAAATTTGGAAACAGGCCCTATAACTTATCAATAAGCTTGAGTAATATTTTGGACATTATCCATCTTCTTGGATTCACTTTACACCGCAGCTTTTCCAAACTGAGTGTATTTTCTTCTTCATATGGACGAAGATGTCCAGTGACAGAGACTGGGATTTTTAAACATGCCCACCAGAGTCCTTCTCCTCGTTTTCCATATGAAGAAGGAGACACACTGTTTTCGAAACGTAGTGGTATAAAGAAAGCCAAGATAACAGACAACGTCTAGAACACTAACAAAATTTACTGTAGCGTACCAAAGTCATGAGAGTTTAAAGTCCTATTATTTTATCCCAATATTGTAAATCACTTATCAGAAATGGCAATAAACTACGTACATACCAAAATATTACAGTGACATATAATCTGTGTGTTCCTCTTAACCGCTCCACGGCCAGTGGTCACTTTATATACAACTAAGTTCATCATTCAATAGTTCTACATTCTGACCGCAGGTGCATTTATATATATCGTATAGATCTCACAACAAAGAGCAATTATTTGTCTGTACAGAACTAAGTGATTGGTTTTTTTAACCGAGACGCGGCACGAATTGAATCTTTAGTTAAAATTCAGATAATTTTTTTGCCTGAAGTTGGTAAACGTGGATTTCCGAATATTGGTGTGGAATGCGTGGACTTAGTCATAATAATAGCTTGCAAGAAATTGGGGCTAATTGTGTTAATTAAATTGTTATATTTCCTTTTTATTTCTTGTATTCCAGAATCTCAAGACATTTGAAGTCAAAGTGTCATTATTATAGTGAATATTTCAGTGTTTATTAACTTCAAAATCCCGCTCAGATATTTAACAATTTAAACTAACCGTGACCGCCATTTTTTATTTGTCTCTTTATAAACATCGCTGTACATATTATTTAACTCTATTTTAAGACAAGAAGTAAAAGTATTTACTGCAAATTCAACAAAAATTACTTGAATGTAGTTTTCAGTACTGAAAATAGAACTCTGAGAATACTGTTAACAAAACAAGATATTCGACGTGTTAAATTTGTATTTACATATTAACACCCTGAAAATAAATCTTATACAATAAAGGATACTATGACACTATCACCATTTTCCTTTAGCATGTTCTTGAAATACAATCGGATACTTTCAACGAAACGTATAATTTATATTCACATGACATTAATTCAAATCATGTATTGATATGTACTAATGCAAAAATCTGTGAGTGGAATTTATTATGTAAAATTGAAGTGCGTGTTATATTCCAAAGTCTCAGAAACATAGGTTGCCATTAATCAATTTAAGTGCCTAGTGGATATATTGTTATACTACCAGTACCGTAACTTCGAGAACCTAGCGCAGCTTACACTAGGCGTAACTGCTTGGATTTAACATTAGAATCGAATGATGGTGAAGTTGCTTACACTTCATTTATCACTTAGTAAGCAGCATTGATTATCAGTTTACATAAAATTTGTGAAATTATAACTGCACAAGGAATAGAAATTCGTTAACAGAGCGAAACAACAATCGTAGAGTAGCTAATGTGTAATAGTTGTAACAATTGCTTACTATATACAAACATTGAGGCATATTTAAATAATTGTAAAGGTTCTACTGTAATCACTCAGATTATCCATAAAATTAAAATTAAAATTAATTTTAGTGTTATAAAATTATCAAGACTTAGTCATACAGACATTATGAATGTTGTGGTGTGATTTTATGAGAACCAATTGTGTCTCTCTTTCATCTCGCTCCAAGACTCTTTCGCAATTAACTTTTCAAATTTCTTCTCGATTTTACATTAAAATCGGCCACAATTTTTGCTTATCTATTTTCCTTGATCTTGAAAATTATTTTTACTCAAGATTCAAAATTCTGGAACATCACGCCATGTCGTTGGACTGTGATCCCAACGACAATTCGTCACATCCCAGGCGATTTGAATCTTCAGCAACACCGCTGTGAGAATCTCAGACCTTACTTGTTTTTATTTAAATATATATCCATGGTGTTATTTACTACAGTCAACGCTTGATGTAATTACTGACCATTTTGTGTATAGGCCTGTCTGCGTATGGACGAAATTACCTCAAATGATTGAACTTACAACAAAATACTGCCTGGCATTAAGTCTCCTTATAAGAATATATGCATGGAATCATTTCTGTGTCTGCATAAAGAATAAATGCATTTTGTATAAATATAGGTCACACACACACACACCCACACACACACACACACACACACATGTTCCCTTCTACAGATCGGCTCAATACTGCAGCAAATCCTTCAGCGGACGTCGCAGCTATTGACTGTCGGCGCTATCGGTATCACATGCATCTCCTGTCAATGGGCACCAGAGTGGAGCCAAAGACCTTACCAGTTGACGTGTTGTCTCACGAGGAGATGGACATCGGCCTCCATGTTAGTTGTGTTTGTGCTGAGTGTTGCGATGTAGCAGGAGAGGATCTCTTCTCTTGGGCTGGGGTCGGGAAGCGACTGCAGAGATTCCGCGGGCATGCGGCCAACCCTGGGTGTAGGCGGCGGGTGGTGGAGGAGGGTTAGGGGGTTTGCCGTTCGGGGGGGTTCAAATGGTTCCACTGCAGCTATGACGTCACGAAGGGGATACCGAAACCGAATGTTCCGCGCGCATCAAACGACAAAATGGCGGACTTGGGGCGATCGTTAGTAAAGGGAAGGGGCCTGTTGCTCTTATGCTCTTGTGTTAATCTTATTTTACTGTCTCATGTCATGAGTTTGTGGATTTTGCACCCTCTTTCATATTAAAATGGTCTCTGGTGTCTAATAAAAAAAATTGAGGGAAGTTGTGTAAGTACATGTGGATGAGGTAGACAGTAGAAGTATACTGGCCTTTGACCTTGCCATTACCATCGACGTATTCACTAATGTATAAGCTTATGAGAAGCAAAAGAATACCACCATGGCAGCTGGTCAACATAACTAAATAAGTTTACCAATAAGTTGCAGCCATACTTGTCAACAGACGCAAGAAGAATAGACAAAGAAGAACCAGCAGCGAAGCAAACATAGTAGAAGCTATTGACGTCACGATATGTGTCTTCTATGGCAGAGTGGATAAAAAAGCAAAAAAGGAAAACAGCGTGATTAGAAGTTCTGTCACAAAAATAAATGGAATTTTGTTGAGTAAGGACTTCACTCTTTGCTGGGTAGTTTAATCCAGATTTGGGAATCCCCAGTTTCGGTCAGAGAGTATAAGGCACTCTTTATCTGACGTATATGTCCGAATTGTCGGTTTGACCAATCACCTTCATTTAGCTCTAAGGTTTGGAACGCGTGGGGCTTCACAGCTCTGCCACCTATAATCCTCCACAGCGTGAAATTTGTATTTTAGGTGCAATTGGTGTACGTGATAGTACATTGTTACTTTGCATTGTTGGCAGTCCCTCAGCTAATCCAGGAACTTCCCGCATTTTATGGAAAGTTTCATTATGTTCACCAAAACCCACCAACTGTCCGTGTCCTGCGCCATATCAGTTCATCCTGCCATCCTGTACCTAGATCCATTTTGATTTTGTCTTCATGTCTAAGTCTAGGACAAGCAGGTGACCCTTTTCCCTCAGGTTCTCTAAACGACGCTTTGTATGCCGTTACCTGTTACTAAGTTGTGTAAGTAAAACGCATTAAGATTGTTCAGAAAGTTTCATGAAATATGTATGGACCACATGTTACATACCACCTGTGCCACCAAATGTCTGCACATTGTGAGTGGAATACAGATATGACTAGACGCCTCACATTCAGAAGGGACCGGTTCGAATCCAAATCACGAACTGGCTACGCTGATATTGTGGGACTTGCGGTTCCCATGGCAGTAACAGTGAAAGTTAAGTTGTAGTCGGACTTAATGCCGTTTAGTCTCGTAGATATGTATCGACGTTTCGAGAATGCTTCCTGCTTTATTTTGTATTTTGAACAAGGAGACAGCACGTTACCCCGAAAAGTACGTACATATATACCAAATGTCACCGGAATGCAGAAATTTTCAAATTCTCCACGAGCCATGTAATTCAAGATGAAAGGGGCATAAATGAGTAAATTAATAAAAATGTCTGGAGAATCATTCTGGGTTTTCTCATTTCCCTTATAAATATATCGGAATAATGTGCTAATTATGTCGGCATATTTAACCAACCATCAAATAGGCACATCCCTGACTCAATAAATTATTGTCTTATATGACAAGGTTTAGTATCATTACGTCGGAATTTTCTCGAGGCACTGTGTGAGAGATAAGCCTATGTCGACCGCTTTTCGAGGCTGACATTGTCTTCTTCTTCCAAGAAGAGAGGAGGAGTAACTACATAGTCGGGCCCTTTAAACACAATCAGCCGAAATTTTTCGTTTGGCTTCCAAAAAGCTGTATACTCGTATGTATATATAAATTCAACTCCAGACAATGAATAATCATTATAAAATAAGGATTTCTACTGAAATTAATTTTAATATATCAATTTCGTCTTTATTACTCTTAAACTATTGCATAAATTTCCACTTTTTCTCAAGTTTTCCCCACTAAAATTTATGTAACGTGGAGTGGTGTAGGTAAGCCTCTCAGAAGACTCCGCGGTTCGGGGAGTGGGCCAGAACTACAGAACACTAAATCCTGTTGTGGGTTCTTCGGACTGGATTCCTTTCCTCTGACAGAATGCAGTGTTCTGGATTTCTCTTACGAGATCTCGGACTGACTTCGCTAATTACTATAGAGGGGTACCAAATGTCGAGTTGCGGGTCTGTGCCCCGTCACATTATCTACGCCATTGGTGATGTGTCTCTTTATTTCCCCATGGCACTTAAGGCCTATATTCTTAGAAGGTTTGGGTTTGTATATTGAAGTGATAATTTCTGGAGCCTGTGAGTGAGTGAATGAGTGAGTGACCGAATGAGTGGGTTTTAAAGGGGCGTCAGCGTCGAAGGTCATTTGCTTCTGATAAAATTCAAGGTTAGATATTAGTTGCATAACCCGACGTGAAAGATACATTCAACAGTGTACGTTTAGATTTGATCTTCTTAATACTGTACAACATGGGCTTATGAATGTAGGCTGGTGGAAAAAACAGTATGAGTGGAAGAAGGTTGCCTTCTCTCATTCATTCATTCTGAAGTCTGTATTTCGACAGGTCCGTAGCCTCTTCCAAAGTGAGTTCTCCACAGGGTGCGATCTAGTGCTTCCTCTTTCAATTTCCAGTATCTTCTCTTTTCCTTAAGGCCATCCAGTAGCTGCTTACGTATTCTCCCTCGTCTTCCCGTCATTTCTATCCTTCCTTCTACCTTTCCTTCAATCGCGTGTTTCAGAAGGCAGTTTCTACGCAAGATGTCACCAATCTAGTTAGCCTTTCTTCTTTTTATTGTATGTAGGATATTCCTCTCCTCCTTGACTCTATGTAATACTTCTTCATTTCTCAAACGATCGGTCCAACTGATCTTCTCCATTCTTCTCCAGCACCGCATTTCAAAACTTTCCAGATACTTCTGATCTATTTTCCAAAGCGTCCACGTTTCAGCACCATACAAAGCAATGCTCCAAATGTAGCACTATAGTGCCTCCTCTACTGGATATTAATTACTCTCATTATTCAGAAAGAGACGAAGTTCTGTACGGTGAATTCTGTTTACTGCATAAATCAAACTCTTATTGGTGAAATGTTCGACGGATTTGGTCGATTAAATTTTCTCTGAAAGTCGTATTAACTGAGAGCAAAGTGACACTTGCACAATATTTAGAATGTGGATATATTTCTTTGTATTTTTCCAGTGTTATAGTAAATAATTTCAATATGCTTTCTAAAGATGTAAGGATTAACATGCATAAAAGTAATTTTGCCCTATGATTTCTGTAGATATGAAACTTGGTATATCACATTAAGGGAAGGACATAGAATGAGAGGTTTTGAGAAAAGGATGCTTAGGGGAATATTTGGACCTAAGAAAGCCAAAGTAACCAAAGAATGGAGAAAATTATATAGCCTCAAGCTTTAAAATCCTCGACGGCGCTGCAGAACGGTCAAATAAACAAAGTGAGATGGGCGGGGCGTGGCAACTTTAGAAAGAAGCGAAATGCATAAGGATTTGTGGTAGGAAAACCAGAAGGAACAAACCATTTGGAAGAAGTGTACGTAGACATAAAAATAATGTTAAAGACAGAAGATGACCGTGTGTGAAGCGGTTTCATGTGGATCGTAACTGGCACTCTTTTGATCACAGTAGTGGAAATTAAATTTCCATAAATATGGGGAACTTCTTGGTTGCTGAGAAACTCTTAACCATTTTTGCATATGTTGAGTTAATGAGTCATAAAGACACGTGTTTTATGAAGTCACTAGAAATCTGTTGTGTTTGAACTCCTGTTACGTGATTTAAACCTTTAACTTGCAATATAGCTTAAACAGATAGTCTTTTACAACACTTAGTAATTACTTGTAGGATAAATGACATGAAAGTATAATGATTATTGACCAGTCATTTCATTTATAGGTTTCATTAACCTTAGAGGAAGATTAGAAACAAGTATTTTAAGTTGGTGCCAGTGAAATTATTTCAGCCGACTTTAATTTTTTTTCTTCCAAAGTCCCGGTCGATTTGTTAGCCTACCTGCTTCTTCAAGCACAAGATCTCAGATCAGATTTCGGTTCAAATACCGTTTTCGGCCGTCCTCGTAATTCTGGGAAAATTTGTTTGCCTTAGATTACTTCAAACTTATTCTTTCCACGTATTTTCCAAACACGTGATCAGTAATCTTGACATTACACAATTCTTGCAGTTTAAGACGTCACTAAATGCAGGAGGAGCAAATAAATTCATCCATTCAGTATTCTTTTTTACTCGTGTTTTCATGCCTTACGAGGCGGTATAGCCTATCCAGTATCGTGACTAAGCTCTGAGCTGGACGATCCGGGTCTGTTATCCAGAACATCCAGACTGGATTTTGGGGCCCACCCAGCCTCCGATTGGCATCGGGATACTTTTCCTGGGGTAAAGCGGCCGGGGCGTGAAGTTGACCACTGAATTCCATCTCGTGCCGAAGTTAAGAATGAGTGGATCTATACATCTACTCCGCTATATGCCTTCAAGTCATGGACAGGAACAAATTTACTTTTTAATTTACTTTGTGATTTTATACCTTACATTTATATTATACAGTTACTGATTATTTAATAAGCTGAAGTCATTTAATGCCGAAACACGTATTTCATTATTAAGTAGAGCAGTCTTTAATGAAACGTTACAAGTAGACTATTTAGTTGTTTATGCCACGGTGCCTCTTGTTAAAAACAATGATGACGTGTCTAGATTTATGTTTCGATAATACGTCAGTGATAAATGGTTTCAGCTTTGATTAGAAGTTTGTGAATGGTTTATAAATAATGAATAATCCTGAACCTAAACAGAGTCCACTGAAAATCTCACTTCATCCCCTCGCTGCGTGACTAAGCTATCTATCAATAGCCACACGCTGACGGCACGTTGACTCTGCGAACAGCACGCACGGCTCATATCCGTAAGGTCCTTGGGCCAAGTCCTTTACACAGCTGAGGCCAGTTGTGATAGTTTCAAGATTTTATTGGCTCCTCCAAAAATGTGTTACTGAGGCACATTAAAAGAAATTGAGGCTTTTTTACATTTTACTTCACTTCACCCAACGCACCGATTTTCCTTCTGGATTATTCTTAAGATAAACTCCAAATTCCAAAGTAATGCAGTCCCTGTGCACGTTATGCAGGCATGTGGGGGAATTGTGTTATGGATCACACGTTTTTAACCTCGGCATTAGATAGAGGTGAATGGTCAGCTTCCCTTTCCAGCCCTTTATTCCCAGGGAAGGAGTTACCCGTACCTTCTGAGTAGGGGGGCTGAGTGGGCCCCAGAGGTGGCCTGGACATTTTGGATAGGGGAAATTCTCTTGCATCAGCTGGGAATCGAATCCATGATTCGTCGGTCTCCAGCACATAGCCCAATCCCTGTGCCGAACTAGCAATCCCGCCTCCGAAAATAACCTGAAGTACTGACGTAACAAAAATGATATTTATTATATGAAATGTCCTTAGTAAATTTACAAACTGATAACTAGCTTAATATTGGAGTAACGTTTTATTTGGATCGCTAACAAATGTCACAAACAATTTTGATCTTTTAAATCAGCATGACCAACCTCTTATTACGTACACATTCGCCTGTTTTTTTCGAATTATAGAAACTATTGACTTAACTCTTCTGTCTCTTCTCATGGTGTTAAGTAAAGTGTTTCAGCCTTAGATCCTGCAGTATTCCCAAGTACACATTTATACCTACAGGTGTTCCTATTTTAGGACTGATTTTCCTCTTAATTACCAGTTTATTTCTGACCAGACAAAAAGAGCAGCTAATGTTTTCCCGTTAATGTTCTGTGCAAGAGGTAAGAAACAAACAAGATTAGAGATCTGCTTTGTGTTTTGTGACAAAGTGTCACAGCTAATTAGCGACAGTAGGCCTTTCCCTCTAGTTATTAACAGAATCAAGGGCTGCCCTGTGTACAATTACAGCAGTTGTGAGCACGTGTAAGCAGGCTAGCCAGAACATGCACATGAGACGATATAACTGGAGCGATAATCTGTCATGTGGACATTTACATGCGCTCCCCACTATAAACATAAATTACAGTCCGTTCATACGCCGTCTCTTCCTGTCGCAATATTGGATTAACATTATATCATAAACATTTGCATTATTTTACATTTATATAGCCGGAGATTATACGTACTTATATGAAATCAGTGCAGTAAATTCGCTTCTGTGAAGAAGTGATAATTAGGACATAATAGATGGTAATATGTTAGCCTTTTACTTGCGGGTGGTCGGTTCGAAACTCGTCCAAGACAGAGATTATCCTGACTGCAGTATTAGTGTTTTTCTTCAGTCCCTCCAAACGAATGTAGGGAAGGTAATTCAAAGTGGGTCACCAACCATTTCTTCCATATTTAATATTAACATGTATAATATATTGTAGTGCATTTGCTGGTTTAATATAAATTGCAATCATTTTTTTCCACATTTTTCCAATTCATTGCTCATTAACCATTGACGCTACCTAGGAATATTTTGAACTGATAAGAGTTTCGTTAAATACACCAATTAATCAATGAAGTGTAATAATTACTGAGTTACAGCTTTTAAATATCCCAGTAACTAAGTGAACTTATTGAAAAGCCTTGTAACTTACACTATCGCCTTACGTAGATCTGAAGCCTGGTGTTTCGCACAGAAAAGCACTTGGACTGATGATATTTGACAACAAGGAACTTTTGGTGCCAAGAGAGGAAAAAAATCAGGTTGGAAAAGTGCCTTAATAAGAGTCTTTCTTAAATTGGACTATTCATAACTTTGGTCAGGATATGAACCAGTAGCAGGCTGTTGTAAATGCGACAATTAATTATAGGTTTAGATAAACGGCTGAACAACTCTTGATCACATGAACAACTGTCAGTTTCTACAGCGCTTCGCGGAGTTACTTAGCTGAACAACTATTATGTAGGTGTTACTTCCTTGAAGTGTTTAATGACCGAATCTGGTATTATCAGTGCTAAATCTTCGGGTGTTAGTAGACTGTATTGCAGGGTTAGATACTCAGACAATGGCGTGTAGAAGGAGCTGATATCCAGTGCATTAAACAATATAAACTTTATGGACTGCATACGAGACCGCTAAGCTAAAGCTACAGGGGTAAATGGATTTCATAACCCCTGCTTTCTTTTGAACGTAAAACGGATCTTAATAAACGGATTTGAAAAGTGGTTTACATTGTACAAAACACTGAATGAAGTGTTTTGTGTTTAAACCATAATTAACTCCATAAATGAAGGCCATGTTTGATAAACAAATAGTCGATTTCCTGGTCAAAGTTGCCGCGCCTTTTTTTGGAACCCCATAATGCTGCTGTTTACGTTCTTCGCTTACTTCCCCTCATTTCGGTCAAAATATTCTCCTCCACATTCTGTTTTCCAGCACACTGCACTTATCATCTTGCTTCAGGTATGGTGAGAAACAAAATTTCACTTTTAAATTTCCGAAAAATTATAGCCTTATGTAAAATATGGAATCTGTGCCTTTTGGCTCTCATTGCAATATTGTTCGTACTGTCATCGTCATTTTCCAACGTAATAACTTTCCAGTTTTCTGGTCGGCTTGCGCTATATATAATTCGTAACGCCAAAAATTCAGTACAGTCCAAAACGCGTGATTTCAGGCTTCTGCCGCGGTGTGAATGACATCTGCGCTCTTTTGGGGTTTTACGCTGTGTAAATTCCCAAAAGAGCGAAAATCGTTTTCCAAAACTTTGAAGTTTGGAAGGAATGTGTGGAAACAAGCATATTCAAAAATTCCTGTCTGCACTAGGTGGAGATGAGTGGGCAGCTACACGTCCCAGCCGCATTACCCTTGGAAAATAAGCACCTGATTCCAATTGATTAGTAGGTTGGGCGGACCCTAAACCATTTTGGACGCAGTAGACAAGAGAATAATCTCTGCCTCTGCCGGGAATCGGACCTCATGTGTCCGGTCGTCCTGCCTGAAGCCTTCTCACTGTAGTCTTTCAAGTGACGGGCTTTCTGATAGGTAAGGTAATACATATTTGAATTCTTGGCCAGCTAAGTCGCACCTGAGTTTCAGTGGTTACGATAGAGCTTAGTCTTAGAGTGACGATAACCCATGTTTTCTTTGTTACGAGAAAGATTGATATTTATATGACATCACAACCTGTAACAAAGTGAAAGGAAAGACGGCTGACCCGCGCATGCGCACAGTAGTATATTATTTCATTTTATTGTAGGTTTCCTGCTCATTTCTTTGCTTTTTATACGCTTAGTCTGTGATTGAGTCATACTGTGTTACTTTGCTAAGATATGGAGCGAGCAGAATAACATGGTTTAGCACGTGAATGTCGTCACTCCGACGTAAGGCGGGCCCGTTCCCAGTAGCTGGATATGTTCGGTTTCAGTGTTGCCCATGAGTTAGTTGTAAGACTCAGGCATTGGTTATCATGTGTAGCGTTTCAACTCTCGCCCCCACTGACCGTACCGTACGTTAGTAGGATCAGGCGATAATGAAAATTACTTACGCCCGATTTGGAGTGCTTAATTAAATGTGGCGTGTAAAATAATAATGGTGAAATTTCCTCACACGAGGGTTAAACTTCATTCTATAGCCTACCTTGCAGTTTATAGCTCGGGAAGTTATTTGCATAATTATCCTAAATTTTACAAAAAACGAATAAGAAAAAAATTAAGTTTTATTGTTCATAGACTTATTCAAACGGGAGTATCGTACTGTTGTTAGTAAAACAGTGGGTTATGTATCAACTACGAAAGTTAGACGAGGATTTAGTGTTCGTGTAAGCAGCATGCGATTCTTGCTCTGTACATCTGTGGTATGTTTTAAAGTGCCTGTATATAAAGTTTGTGCTGATGCATTTTTGGTGGATCAGATCATGTGTTCAACATTAATAATATGTAATGATATATCCATCAGGAGTAGGAGATAAATTTAAGATCCAAGTCTTCTGTGATGTTACTGCTTTGTCGTCACCCTTACACTGCTGTGAGAACCAAAAATCTCGCAGAGTAGACAGGACGGTGTTTTCACTCTAGTCTTACCCACGTCTATGTGCGTCTACAAGAACTGCCCTCCTCTACCCATCTCAGATTAGCAAATCTGACTAAAACTCCTGTGAGGATAAACCCAAGAAGAGGCTGAGATACTGCCGCAGGCGACGGTTTAAGTGACATAGGGGTCGAAATTAGCGCATTGTGGGAACTAAAATTAGGATAAATTTGATTGTTAATGCTCGGAAGGCACATTCTGGAACTCTTTCTAAACCAACTGGTTTTGGTGAGCATTGGTAAACTAATTTTCCCAAAGATGAAAATAAATGTAACCAGGCCTATGACATCATCATGTTGTCTGTGTGTGTCTGTGTGTGTTTGTTTGTGTTTATGTACGCGTGTGTGTTTTCCAAGTTTCATATTTCGAAACAGTTGACAGATTATCACAAACTAGGGTGATAAGAATGTTATGTTATTGGAGGACATCCAATGCCACGATTTTAATTCCACATAATAAGTAACATCAACACGGTGGACGCGCGAAATTTTGAGAATATTAGCTTAAGCTAGAGCAGTACTTCCCAACCAGGTTTCCACACAACATCTTTAGGTGTTTCGCGAGAAATCATGGAATAAATAAATAATGAGTTTGAAATGCGGCTAAAATCTCCAGATATTCCTCGAAATATAGCGGGAATTTTTGTCTTGCAGTTGGAAATATTCTAGCAATTTTCATGCGCTGCCAACTGCCTGTTTATTTTGTTTGGGTTAATTTGTATTTAAGACTATATTTAGTTGTATTATGTCTGCTTTTGTCGGCAGAGGTTCCTTAGGATATAAACAATTATTTTAGAAATTACTCCATGGAAAAAGGATTAGGAAACACTGCTCTGTAGTAGTAAAATTGTATATGGTAATAGACACTGTAAGAATTCGCAACTTCTATATTCTTGTAGGTTGCAAAAATAAAAAATTATCTCTTGAGAAATAATTCATTTACATTCGGTTGGATGGTGATAGCTTATGAACTAGTGCAGCTAGGCGCGTGAATTTGGTCTCGAAGACAGAGCATAAACACATAAAGAACCGTAAAAATTTACAGTGTTAAAATCAAATATGACAGACATGGCAACGACGGAAAATATTTGAGTCTACATGCGACAGATTTGACGTAGACACACACGAAATGTGTAAGTAATTTGATTTTTACAAGAACAACAATGTAGGCAGTATACGTGTAACGTAACGTTGTGGCGCTTTCGCTTAACCATTGTTGAAATGGAAACGCAGAAATGCGTACTGTTTGTATTGTTGAGCTATATGTCACTGTCAGCTTGATAAAAATATTGATTATTGTACAAATTGCTTTTGTGGCGAGTTTATGTCACCCACAACAATGAAAAGTTCTTTAGTCTTCATGTAAAGTGCCCGATAATTTTTACGATTTTTAAAATAATTGGATTTTCTTGACATATTTTTTAAAAGCCACCCAATATTTCATTTTACCGAAATCCTTCCAGTGGGAATCGCGTTGATACATGCGGACCGGATGACAGAGAGACGGACATGAACCATGAACCGAATAGACGCTTATCGCTACTATGTAAGGCTCCTAAAACAGTAGCAGCAGTAATAATAATGTATTAAGAACGGAAGGTAACAGATGGCGTAGCGAATATTGACCTGGTCGCCTGCAGGAAGGACAAAAAAAAGAGGAAAACCCGAAATGAGGTGGGAAAGGGAAGCAGAAAGAGTGATGAAGCAGAAGAATCTTAACACCTGAAGACGCAGTAAACCGGCAAACATGGCGAAAAGCGCCTGAGAACCAGTAATTTTGTTTTCTCCTGAGCAGAGGCTACTTACTTCGCTGACCTTCCGGTTGAGGAGCACAGCTTTGAAGCACACTGGCTACGGTATTGCGACCCAAATGTTACAATAAACTGTAAACCATAATTTGCTCAATTCAGAGGGACATGATTGCATCACATCAACCACTTAATATTGTGAACCCTAACAAACCCGGCACTACCATTAACAGGAATTGCTCCTGCATTAGCATTAATAAAATCTGCATTTTAACCACACACTGTCTTTATGCGTTTCATATGATTTTCACTAAAAGAAGGTGTGGTTTTCGTAAACAACAGGAACTTGTTGCCCTTTATAACAGAGACTGATTGTGTTTACTGTAACCGAGTAACTGAAACTTTGAGTAGTAGAGTTCAGATGTAAGTAGTTTCCTATCTCATAGATTTAACATAATCAGTTTGCTTAAACTGCTTGCAGCCTCTGTAAGGTCATCGTTTCCACGTTTCAAACTAGTCACTGACCGCAGTAATGTGTAAACCTCGCTACACCCGACTATCTGACCACTGCAATGTCCGTCTGCAAGTCGAAGAGGAATAATTTAGAGTATTTCTGACTCGGATACTCCCTCGGATCAATAAACAGTCTTATTTTTACAGAACGGATAAGTACGTCACAATTTGAATGATCAATAGGACATACCAGACCAACAGGTTCAAACATAATTGTCTAAAAAGTCCATCGCACATAGCGAGCTAGACAAGTGACAAGCTCTTGTGATCACTATCATGAAGATTCGGGTGTCATAAAAGGCGGGGAATTGATTGATTGGGAACGTCTCAATCAGGACTCTGCTGCAGTTACGTTGACCTATGTCTACCGCTGTTGCACTTGCTCAGGTATCGTTTAATGCACAAAGCGATCACTGTGCAGCAACATGGACCTGATTAATATAACACTGGCTGAAGGAAGTGTATTAGTTATTCATGGGGTTTTCTTAATAGACAAGGCAAGGCAAGTTTTAAATTTATTTTTCAATGAAGTATAATATAAAAAATATGTGCGCATTGCAATCGTTTTCTGTAGTAGGACTGTGTTTGCGTAGACTACTCGTATATGCGCGCGCATGCGTATAATAGGACTGGATCTTCCTTGGACAGATAGTGGGTTGAACCGATTCCGATAAACTTATTCTGTAATACATATTTTATTGGGACGAGATACTTTTCAAGGATTACCGTCTCCTGGGATGTGATTCCGCTTAGTTTGCATCTCTTGTGACCTGAAGATGGAGGCAGCAATTTTCTCTGAAACATTTGTAAATATCTACCAAACAGCATGGCCTCACATGGCAGCGACAAATGTTCTTGTTGTACAGCCGTTAGAACCTTATATCTTGTACGTTATAATTTGTAATGTCCAAAAATGAAAAAGGAAATAATATTAAAGTAAAAGCTTTCCCTGTGCATGCCATAAAGGTATATGGGGGAGTGAACGTATAGTTCCACTCATTCTTAACCTCATCCCTGGCCGTGCCATGGCTCATGCGGTTAGTCGCCGGCTTTTCACCGCGGAGGCCCGGTTTCGATCCCGGGGTTAGTCCATGTGGGATTTGTATTGGACAAAGTGGCACTGGGACAAGTTTTTCTTCTAGTACTTCGGGTTTCCCCTGTCAATTTCATTCCATTAAAATAAAAAAGCAGAAAAAATCTCGTCATCTTCATCATTTTCCTCATAGGGTTGTACAATAAGCCTTCAAACCTGCGGTGCCTCCATAGAATCTGCTACGGGGCCCTTCAATAAATAAAAAGAACCTCAGCCCTGAATGAAGGTGAGTGGTCATCAACATGCCTCGACCGCTTTACCCCTTACGAAAGAGCCGCAGGTTATCATTGAATTGGCGAATGATTGGGCCTCAAAAGAGTCTAAAGGCGTCGAAGAAGAGAACATTTTTTGCAGTAATTAATGTTTGTTGGATAAAATAACAGCTGAACTTGTGATTTTAGTTTAAGAGTTAGTTCGGCTTTAAATTTAGTCGTTTCTTCCAGTCACATGCAGCAAACAGCCCGCGGGCCACAAATGGACTCTCAGCTACAGGAAGTGCAAGAATATAGAATGTCTTATGTGAGTCTGCCGATAGTGGCAGGACTTCAGTTCTTTCAAAAAAATAGAGTGCATAAGGTCGACAAATTTTTCGTAGTGAATTCTGAAATTTTGTGTACAGTGTTGAAACAAGTCATAAATTATTTACCCTCAGGGTTTGAAATCTCAGCCACCGTCTATATGATTATAAATAAAATATTTAATTGTTTGAACACAATGGTTACTACATGTATCACTCTAACAACAAATTCACCACACAGCATACTTATGTGTTCGTATTCTTCTCACAGTTGGCAGCGATTATTTCCGTATAAAATGCATTGATTGATTGGTCTTTGCAAATGAACTGTAGAATGCAAGATTTCAGGTTCTTACAACTGTGTTGCTGAAGATTTAAGTCTTCAGGGATGTGACACCATTTGGACCGGTAAATATGTACTTTTCTTGAACTGCTTGACTGTGAGATGTAGGCACTATAATCCTTCGAAACGTCGGTAATTATTTATGGTAGAAACGGCTTTGCAACTCAGAAGATTTTAAACTTTAGCTTTAGAATATACGTGCTATGAACAGAATGTTTTTACAAATTTTAAAAATTTCATGTTTCAAAGTGATAAAGCCGCACAGTTATCTGTTCAGCTGTGTCTGACGTAGTGTATTCTGTGCTCTAGACAGTAGGCCTATACGCTGCCATATCGCGGTAAACTTTCCCACGGCTCTATTTCAGAACTCTGTGAACCGCAACGCCGGACTTTTCATTGGTTAACATAATGAACTGCATTTTTAATCTTGGTGTGGTGAAAATAAATGAAGAGTTAAAAACCGCACGTTGAAAGGGGGGGTGGTGGTCTGTCATGGAACTACCAGCTTTTTAATTATAAATATCATATCCAAATCGTGGAATGTTTCACTAAAATTAATACAATTTTTCGTACATTCGTTAAATAAAATTATCACTTTTTTCCAGCAATCTGCTTGCTACTTTTCAACCAGTCCTTTGAACAACACAAGCACTTTCTTATCTTCTGTGTTGCAGTATACAGAAATTGCGCTGTGGGGAAAACTAAATGATTGTATAAACATCAGGCCTATAAGATTGCAAATTTTGGTCGGAGAGCCTAAAGAGAGGAGACAACTTAGGAAACCTAGGCGTAGATGGGGGGATCATATTAAAATAAATCATAGGGAGATGAGAACTGAGGTTGTGGATCCAACCGGCTGACGGTACGGCTCAGTGGGGGGCTGTTGTGAATATGGTAATGAACTTTTGGGCTTTGGATTAACCGAGCCCTTTTATCTTCTCAGTAAGTAATGTGGTGCATAGAGTAAGATTGCTTGAGGAAAATATTTGTGAAAAATAATTCTGTTTTAAAGACGTTACGATAGGCCTTTTATAACGTGGCTTTGGTTTAAGTTTTACTTCAAGTGAAAGCAAATGTATGTATATATGTATATATGTAAATATTTAGCTGTTAGTGCCTAATGCAGCTGTTCTTAAGGGGCGGGAATAACTTACTTGTTATAGTAATAGGCCACGGACTAGAAGGTCGAAGAATCTGGGTTTGATTTCCGGCAGACAGAGCTCGTTCTCTTTTTTCGTGTTGTCAAATAGGCTCTGGGTCACGCCCAATACTTCTGTCTAAGATTTTCAGTAGGCTATTTCATAATTTTAAATAAAATAGGCTCTTAGCATAGTTTCTTAATAGCTTCGTAATGTTTTTAAATCATTTATTAAATTAAGGTCGGCCTGTTACTGTTTGCTGTTATCAAAACTTTTAATATTCTCCTTGTTCTTGCGTGAAAGTGGAATTCATTTATTCGTGTACTTGCTACCAACGAACTTTGTCACAGTTTGTCACTACACGTGCGGGTTTAGACGCGTTGGTAGTTAATAAACGAATAAATAAATTCCGTTACTAAAACAACATGGAATGCACAATGTGAAGTTTGAAAGAAAACGTCATAATCGATTGACGAGCATTTTAATAACAGATACAAGTATTTTGTGTAAATGTATTGACAGTTAAGTTCAACGTTACTGCTCAACAACTCAGTTGCGTTAGACAAAATTTGCGCACGAGTTGAGAGCGATGAGCAATGCATACAACATCCTGGTCAAAAAAAGTTTTCAAACTAGTACACATTATATTATACGACACTACACTACACTACATTACACTACACCACGCTTCATATTACGGCTACTGTGACTCGCCATCAGGTGACAGAACATAAGGAAAGAAAGACTGCTACACAGATTTCTAATTGCTAACGCTTTAGACACCAATAACATAATTATGTATATATTTATAAGGAGAAAGGAAGGCAGTCAATCACAACTCAATGTTGACAATATTATTTCATGCGAGGCAGTACTACATGTTTCGGCCTGCGTGGCCATAATCAGGTACACGTTTTTCATAAAAACTTAAAGGAAGTCATGTATACGACGTTAAATGATATAGCCAAAGTTAGGTTGTAGTTGATCGCCTCTTTTGCCTTACACACACACAAAAACCCATATATATATATATCCCAATGAAATGGAATCTTCGTACAAAAAATAACTTGTAATCAGCGCACTGATATTTACCCTACTTTCTCATAATGTTAATTTACCTTGCAATGTTAATATTTATCACAGAGTAGCGATGGATCCAGCACTAAGCAGTTTTTACTGTCCCATCTGGTGATGGCCTACGGCAGCCGTAACATGCAGTGGGTAGTTTCATCAATCTGGCATACGAAACTTCTCGTTAGGTTATATTCTGTTTTTAATGAATCCACTCAGGCAAACATAATTTCCTCCAGTGTGTCCAGACCGGTTCTGGGGCCCACCCACACTTCTCCTATTTTTTTCCCCGCGGATAAATCGGCTGGAGCGAGCAGCTGACTATATCCATTTAATCCCCAGATTAAGAATAAGTGGAACTATACAGCACAACCCACACATGTCTTGGCTTTTAAAGGAACAGCTCCAAGCCCGCCATTAATTTCTCAAATACTCCTTTGCCTGCTGTTGAGTTAATTGAATTTCTGCATTAAATGTAAGACATGTTTTAGTCTACACATTTATACTACGTCTGTGTAAATTTTACCTATATCAACAGTGTATGATAAAAAGGTTTGTACATTATTTGGTTTTATACTTCGTAAGCTAGTGGCGATGTTTTTATACGGAATTCACTTTGTCACTAACACTTTTCACTAACATTCTAGAAGCACGTAAAAGTGATTCTGGGTTGTCGGGTCGAGTAGTTAAATTCATTTTCTCCACATAAGATAGTAAAAAAGGCACAGTTTTCAGTAGTGAGGCCCACAGTTCGAATCCTGAAAGTAACGACTCCGACTCGTCATCTTGCATTCTTCTGATGTTACCGAAGTTAGGATTGACCAAATAGGCACATGGAGTTACTAACGGGACTTGGGAAAGTCGTGCTTAATTTAGAACGCAACGACTAAGCTTCGTCCACCTTATATGCCACAAGGATTGTAGAAAATAGTGAGTCATTAAACAAAGTAACATTACGATCAACGTTATATAGTTTGGTAGCTTTCGTATTTGTTAGAAACCATGAACAAGAGGGAATTTGGAGAGAATAACCACTTTAATTCAAATTTCTTAAGTTCCGTGCCTTGACGTTTCATAGGCTGTAGAATATTTAAGCTTAATGCGAATTTCAAACTATAGGCCTATATCTGCTCTTTTCCATATGGATTATTTGGTTTCTGTGATCCAATTATCCAATTAAGTGATTGTCATATTACTTATAGATTTTATCTAACTACTTTAGCCTGGCAGAAACATTGGATCCGGACTAACAAGAAATAGTCACTATCACAACCATAATTGTAATAATTTTGCTTAATGACGCTCTTTTTTCTTGCTGTGTAAAAAAGGCTAATTGACAAATGGCACTTACCGTTGTAGAGGACAGTAACTCTGCTGTTGGCACCATTGCCATACTCAGGCGTGGCAGCAGTGGCGGTAGCGTGCAGTGGTGGAGGTGGGGGCGGGCTGGGGGCGGTAGCGCCCGCAGTGGGGCTGGACGGACCCCAGCACGGGGAAGGATTCCCTGGAGGTGGCAGCACACTAGCCGCTGGCGACTCGCCAACCACGTCTATTTCCTCCTCCTCGTCCTCTTCATCCTCCGCTGGAGGCTGGTGAGGCCTGTCATCACCGCCGCGGTCCGCCCACGGGTAGGCCTTCCACTTCTTGGCCATGAGGCACCTCGGCATCTTACTGACGTGTCCGTCTCCCTCTTTATCACGCCAGACGTCTTCGTCGTCTTCTCTTTGACTTCAGCAGCACTTTGCTGTTTCCTGCAGCGGCTGTCGAATGGACGTGGTGGTGGTGGTGATGGTGATGGTAGAACCAGAGCGCTGTTAAATGTCGTGATTGAGATGCTGAAGGGTCTTCTGATGCCGTCATCCGGAGAATAGAGAGACGATGTTAAGGGTGTTTTCAAAGCTGCTTCTTCTCGCGGTGGTTGCTGGTGCTGAGGAGCCTCCGCTGGGGCCAGGAGGTGGCTTCTTGTAGCGGAGAGAGGACAGAGAGGATCATGCCAGTGTAGCACGTGCACTCTAACTGGCAGTGTAGTGGGGACAGGAAGAAGAACCGACACCGAAAATACCCCCCGAACAAACCCAGCAAAACTAAAACCAAACCAACCCCTAGCCTGCTGCTTTTGGATCGCCTCAAACCCTAACATCGCCTTTTATATTTCCCCGTGGCAGTGGTGGTGGCAAAAAAACAGACAAGAATAGGGTTTGGAAGAGGAGGGGTTGCATTCGAACCCTTATGTCTACCTCATCCCTCTGCACCACCCCTACTTCCCAATCCCACCCCTCTCGCGCTCACATGCGCGCGGCTAACATCGATTCCAGAGTGCAGCTTTGTAATTCGGGAGGTGGGGGAGAGGAGTGGGAGAGGGAACGTAGGGAAGGGAGGGGAGTAGAACCTCCCGAAAAATGAAGAGCGCCCAGTTCGAACAGAGGCTCCACCCACCTACCCCGCTCTTGTTCCCCGGCCCCACTTGGACTGTCTACCACCCCCAGCTGGAGCGCCTCCCAGAGTCTTGAGTTGAGCCCGCACCTTGGTCACACCTCGCAGCGCCACGTGCTATGTGAGTGCCGTCACAACAAGCAACACCCTGACGACAGGCCTGCCGGCTGTGGTGAACATCGTACTGTCATCTGGGGTGTGTGTCAGGGAGCCTGGTTGAAATTTACATTATGTTTTAAAAGAACATGCTACCTCCGTCTTCGTGAAAGATGTATCACGCTCCTCCGAAACGTCGACACGTTTGTACCAAATTTCATGATGTCACACCCCAGAGGACAGTATTGGTGATCTTTGACCCTTTGAGCCTCACGGAAATAATAATTTCCTGCCTTGTTCAGGTAGTGAAATATGTGTTTGGTTAGTTGCTAAGTCAGTTAATAGAGGCCGGGGGGGGGGGGGGGGGGGCAAAATCACTCAGAAAACGTAAAGATTAACCTTTTAAACCTAGCGATTACTTTACTTAACACTGGGTTTTTAACATTCAACAATTCTGCGTGGTGCTCACATTGCGTTTATGTGTTTTGTACGGATCTCAAAACAAATAACGACGTTTGCCTTATACAGCATTAACTGAATGGTGTTTATAACCGAGGTGGGGAGTGTTTACTGCGCGGTACGCACTGAGTACTTATAAAACAGGCACGTTTCTTCTTTAAACGTGAAGTTGTTACAGTTTCAAGAAACGCAAATACAGTTAACAAATGTATAATAATATTTTATCATATATAATCTTCTACATGTTTTGGCCTGGGTTAGCCATCTTCAGAGAGATTCTGACACCAAGGAATGTGCATAAACACATAAGTTCACCGTTGTCGCATATGCAGCACGTACAAGACCTTGTAGCAGGATAACAGAAATTTCAACACATTAATCTGGTTACTATTTTGGTGATATCATAGTTAAAAATCTAGATCAAGAATTATTACAATTATATTTATATTGATATATTACGTCATATCTGTAAGAGATGGTTACAGGGTGGAAGACGTGAGTCTGATGTCAGGAATGAAGAGGAGGATCCTTCCTTTCATCAGCATGTCCTTATCAGATATGATGTCCACCAAGTCCTCTCTCCAGTAGATGTTAAGGACCTTGATTTCAGGCTTCCGCCGCGATGTTGATGACTTTTGACAGGTGAAGATGGGACCGATACGTTGTCCCAAAACGTCGGTAAACGTCACACGACGCCGCGTAACATCCCAGAAGAGCGAAGATCTCAGATGTTAAGGACGTTTCCGCTGCATTGGAACGGCCGGGACGTTGAAATTGCCCTCCACAGTTCTTTTCTCTTTTGTGGCGAATTACGGGAACACTAGGGTCACATTTAACTTCAAAGTACCTGAGGCTTGAGTATTGGTCTTCTCTTCCCAGCAAGGACAGGGATTTTACCCTTGTGCACAGTGTCCGTACTATATAGCACTGTTACACCCACAAAGTCCCCGTCATTTTGCGTGAAAACCTTCATAGCGAGTCTCACAAAACGTACGTTCTCCTACCGCAGTCACATGATTGCAGCTGCTGCGTAATCAGACGAATATTGGCCTCTGCGCCGCTCCGATTGCAGAAACACACGGTTCTACGCTCACACGATTTCGCGCACTCATCGAACTTGTGGCATCAGCCTAGGCTCACTAACTTTATCTTCGACTGAAGCTGGAGACTTTGTGGAATTAATTCTGCTATATTTCACCTAGCCTTTTATCCACTGGATTCCGAGGATCTTTCTCAAGATTAAAGCGACCAAAGTGCAGAGAATACTTACTTAAGAAAAACCGATGTTAAGAATGAGTGGGTCTATGGAACCTGACTCTATTTCCATGCGCATTTATGGTGGTTCTTAGGCACAAGGGCACATAACTGGGGCTTGTTAATTGTAGGGAGTCCTTTGTGACACCTACTGACACTAGAAACCCCTCTTAATTTTTGACTTCTCCTGACAATCAAAATAGCACCTATATTACATAGCTACCTCCATCATTGAGGCCTGCAGCAATATGACCATTATTGCATATAAAATACGAAGAGGTTGCGTGTAACTTTTCACCAACACACTTAAGGACTCCATAGAATTAATTTGTATATCTCCGTAATTGCTTTAGAATTATGAAAAAAAAATAGGTTCTTAATTAGATGGGCTCTTCTTAGGCATCAGAAATTTTTGTCCTGTTTTTAGGGCAATAATCCCAAGTTTCATGTCTTACAAAACAACACATAAAACACAGTCTTAAAGAAATTAAAGGGCCTCTTATATAACGGAATGTCGCGACTCGAATCGGCTGAACTGATGCAACTATAGTACAGCCCTATCAACTGACCAATAGCATAGTCACTATATTACCCTCAAGCACTTTTTCCGCTTAAAGTCCAGCAGCAAATGTACGTACCGCGTGCTGCATTTTACTACACAATGTATTTATGTTCCGTCTAACGCAACTTTATTATTACACATTACAATTAAAAGCAGCTACATGTTTCGGCTAGCTAGGTATACATAATCAGGCTGAATACAAAGGACATAAAATGGGGAATATTTACAGCTGCAATTACTAATTTGAGATCTCAAATTTACAACAGCAATGTTACAGAGTGTGTATGTAAGCATGTAAAAATATAATCTGCTTCAGGAATAATAAGGTATAAAGTTTAAAATTGTTGCAGTGGGTGGTTGCTTGTAGCTGTGTTAAAATAGAACATATTACCTTATATAAATTAAAGGTGGGGTAGCGTAGGCAACTTTAGTGAGAGACCTTAAGATTGAATCATGCAGAGGTCTGATCTCACGCTAAAGACATATATGTTACAATAACATACTCTAATTTATTTTGTATTTTATATAAAGCCTGATCATGTCCCTTTTGCTCTGAAACGTGTACTTTTATTGTTAACAGAATATTTTTGTACAATATATAATTGTGTTTGACGTTAATATTATTAAATTTTTAGAAGTGGAGGTTTATTCAGAAGCATGTCAGTTTTCAAAGGGTTACCCAGTTAAATAACGTCTTTATATCAATGCACATACCTGTACGTGTAACATTTTTTCCATGTATAATGTAGGTGCCGAGAAAATTATCTAATTCTATTAGTCTGTATGAAGATTGAAGTTTGGAAGTATGCAAAGACACGCAATCCTTGATCTGGTGTCACAAAATCTAATGGTACCAAAATGAGAAAATATATTACCGCTACATTAGTGCACACTTTCTTACAATCTGTCATCTTCCTGCTGTCAACATCTCCATTTCCTATCCATTCCTTTAAATCACTGAAATGTCATTTGATATTAAGTGCATATCGTGTCCCATACTTCAGTTCATTAGTCCTTGTCGTACTACATCAAACGATTTTTATCTGCAGATATTTTCTCTGTCCCTTTAAAACTCGGCATGCGCAATCTTAAATATGAGTCTAGCGGCTAAGCATAACAAATGTACGGTAACGTGCTTTGTTGTATACATGTAAGTTACAAGGTAAAGTTTTGAGTGTCCTTAATTAGTGAAGCACACTCTCCGTGAAGACAATTAGGGGAGTGGATTTATAGCTTTCAATTTTGTTAACCTTCCTGGCTTATAAGTCAGCTTCACGCTCCGGTCGCTTTATCTCTGAGGACAGCGCCTCTGGTACCCATTCTATAGGAAGCTGGGTGGAGCTTAGAGTCAGTAGGATTACAGTGGTGAAGAGAGACCTTTACCAGTGCTGGAAATTAAATCCCAACCGCCTTTTCTGCTCTTGCAGCCTGTAGCCCAGTCTCTTTGTTGAATGGACCACCCTGGCTTTAGGTAATTTAGAGATGAAAGACCTTCGATGTTACATAACCTATATACCTCAAGTCTTCCTAACAAATTGCTATGTGTTCTGTGCTAGAGTGTTAAAAGGATGATTAATTACATGAATGATTTTGCGACAGGCTGACTATCTGGCGAGTATGAGAGAATTGCCTTCAAAATTTGGTTAAAATGTTATGGGAAGAAATTTCTCGTGAGTCAGAAGTGACAACAGAAAGAGAGTACAATACCCAAATAAGTAACTTAGGAGATGGCTCTTCAGTCAGCCATGCTATCTGTGAAATACCGAAGGTCAATGTAATTTGTAAACAAGAAATCTTCGGGAATCTATACGTCAAGTAAAACTTACATGTATAAGCAATATATTATAAGAAGGAGGTTTATAAATGCTGATTTATGCTCGTTAGGTCACTCATTGGATTTTTAGAGATAGGTTACTTTGACTCACTTCAGTGCGTTATGCAATACTGGGCAACTCGTAAAATGTTTTAATCTAGCCCACAAAATTTATTGGATATACAACAAACACATTAATATCTTTATCTAGATCGGAAATTTGGCAGCTTTTGGAGAATAGGGACAAGTTTTGATGTGGCAATAACAAACATCTCATAATAATGTAGTGCGTTCAATATAGAACAGTGTTGGTTCTACAAGAAATTTATGTCTGCTCTGAAAATCACCAATAGAGTTTAATATTCAAAGCGAAATAATCACCATGAAGACCTACATACTGTCCACTTTAATGTTAAGAAAACTTTGTTTTCTCGTACAGGGTTTCGTAATATGTTCAAAATAAAGAATGATTATTCGTCTTTACAGCATTAATCAGTTGACATTTGTAATGCAGAATCTTGTTTCTGTGATGCAGAAAATGTCTCTTAAATTTTATTTAATCAAGTTTAAAGTTTAAAGTGGTTTTATAGCAGTTTTTCAGCCTCCTTATTTGGCCTATGATTAGCTAACAATTTTCTCAATTTCACTCAATGCCTGAAAGGGAATCCGAGATATATATACTAATTTTGTTGGTACTTTGGCGATATTAAAGCAAGGTAGAGAAGGTGTACCACAACGTTATGCATATAAATAAATGATTTTTCATCTTAAATCTTCTTTTCTTGGTATTTTCTTATGTCTTCGATTTTGATATTAATTTGTTTCAAGTAACTACGCATCTATCTTTGCATAACAGAGCTTGTTCTTAATCTCTTTTACTGTTTACCACATCGATAAAGTGGCTACATTTGTAGCATATAGCGCTTTTCAGAAAACAGAATACTGTAATGTGAACTTAATGTGAAGTAGGAATTATATTTGAGCGATATGAATCAAAATTAAACTTGCTTGATAAGCTGTAATGTAAACCTTTAATGCCAAATTTAAGCAAAATCAACCTAGTGGTACTGAAGAATAAATATTAATAGAAACCTGGCAAACAAAAGGCAGAATGGTCCAGTTTTGGGTACAATTTATGCTAAAACAATTCACAGAACATCTTGAGGGATCTGATTGGCTCGTCCATTCAATACTACCCATTGGACCCCACTCCTATGTAAACACATTTTCCTTACCTCCTGGCATCCTTTGTACCTTTTTACCTAAGACCCTGAAGATGGGACAAACAAATGATCCCGAAACGTTGGTCATAAACAAGAAATTGACGCCGGGCAACACCCAACAAATTTTAAGCAACATCTTGAGGGATTCCATTCCTTTGCAACTTGCGAAGTGGCTATACCTCCGAGACAGCAGTGCGAACGTTTTACAAATGAATACTATTACCTCCAGTTGCTGCAGGATTTTCTAATAGGTCTATTGCATGAGAAATTCTGGTACATGATAAATAACAAACTGGCGTCAGTGCCATTTCACATAAGGCAACAAATTCGCTGTTTAGAAAGTCGCTTCGAATTTAAAAGATCCCGACTTCAGATCTCAGCCCAGAGACCGACTGTTCCTTTCTCGTGACATTCCTGACTCCTTCCATGTGAACTCCGAGCAGGTACAGTAAATTAATTCATGTCCACTTCCTGCCACATCCTTTCCAGTTAATTTTTATTTAATTATCCTACTGTTCCGTGCTTCATAATATGAGCTAGTAACAGCTTTGTGGATAAACCACAGCGTGTAAACAAATTTACGACTGCGTGGGCTACAACTGTTCGCGCGTAGAACAGCTGTAGGAACTGGTCAGTGTTTGAGGTTAGGCAATTAATTTTCTTGTGTGATGATGTTATAAATATGACTGAAATATCTGTGAACCATTTTTTGTGCTCAGTAGTACCAAAGTCCTGTCGGCGAGGAATTGTCTGCCTGTTTACCGAGGAGCAGAAACCAGTCTTTTGCGATCATTTTATGAGGGTAATTTATAAATGCATTCTTGTTTACCAGCACTGAAGGAATTTTCGGCTTAAAGGGATAAATGATACAAATATTTCTTGCACAAATACCACCGTCGGAACGCTTCGTAGATGGCAGGGAAACGGAGAAAACCCGGAGATATCAACGCCAGAATAAGAAGCGAGCTTCACTTTGACGTGTCTTTTAATGGTGTTTTTCGATCTTACGTTGCTCTTAAACATTTGTATCATCAGGTAAATGGGCTAGAAACAATGTAGTAGCTGTTTCTGTTTGATAAACATAAGCTTAAAGATTCACACGCTACATCGTTGAAAGTTTACTGCAAAGGTCATTTCATTATAAGCAGGGTAAATAATATTTCGATACATAATTTTAACCCTAAATCTGGACTGGCAATTTTAATACATAAAAGTAACTTTGCTTATGTTATAAACTTATAAGTGTACTTACTTATTCAAAGGTGTGTTGGTGTGACCGACAAGGAAGAAGCGGTGTTGGTACCAATACTTCAGCTGGACATACTCATATTATCTACTAGAGACTGCCTTAGCGATGGAACACAGGGTTCATGGGTTTGAGTCCTACTCAGATCTTGGACGTATACGTGAATTTGTACATGTCTGTGTTCTCCCTTGATGGTATCTCCACCTCAATAAAGGAACAGTTGGCCGGGTGTGGGAACTTGCGTGTACCATTGAACTCTGGCAGCCTAGCTGCTGGTAGGGTCATCCATGCTGGACAGGTTTTGAGCAAGGTGCCGGACAAAGAGGAACACACTGGCCTTTCAATCTGGGGTTGGCAGTGGGTTGCATCCTCATCTCTTAAAAACTCGATTCTTTCGAAATCATGTCAGCGGGGAGACCGTGGCCCAGAAAAGGGCCGAAGCGCCGTAGAAGACGAACAGCCTGTGTTGCTGTTGCCCATGTCTTGCGGTTCTCCACTTGTCCGAATACAGGTTCATATTACCCTAAATGCCCATCTCGATTGCCACGCGGTCTAAGGCTTAGAGTCTACGGCAGCTCGCTTGCTGGGATTGCGGTTTCGAGTCCCGCCTGGTGCATGGATGTCTTTCTCTTGTGAGTGTTGTGTGTTGTCATGTAGAGGTCTCTGCGACGGGCTGATCACTCGTCCAGAGGAGTCATACCGAGTGTGATATGTCTGAGTGTGATCTCGAAAGCTCGACAAGGAGGAGGCCTAGGCCCAGTAGGGATGTCGAGCCATAGAAAAATTACCCGTAATTATCTGTAAAAAGTTTGGATTAGGTCCATATGGCCTGTATGCCCCTTTGAGGAGGAAAGAGTGAATAAGATTAAGAACAAAAGTAAACATTAATTAAAATAGAAGGAAACGGGAGAATAGAAAAGAAGTTTGTTTGGGTTTGGGCTACGGAAGCCCTACGATGGCGGTCTGTCCTGTCATCAGTGTTAGGTATGAAGCATCAATACTTAGGTAAAGCTATCCCTATACAGGCCTGGGCAGGCCCTAGGGCTGCAGAAGGTTGAGGCTCCCAGAATTTCTAGACAATCGGCACATGAAGTTGGCAAGATTGTCAGCTCTAGGCACCGGCCGCCTTTATCCCCAAGAAATATTCCTGGTAGTCATTTCCGTTAGAGGCTGAGTCGACCCCAGAGCCATATTGCGGCCGGAAGGATTATGTCAATGAAAAATCCAATCCCATCGGGAATCGAAACCGCGACCAACTGGCTTGTAGCACAGTGCGTCAACCAACTGCATCACCGCCTACCCCCAACCATCACTACTTACAATGCAGATATCTGATTAACCCACATGTCCATAATGTGAAGAACCAATCTTACGGCTGTGGAAGCTTATTTCCATTATACATAACACAAGCGAATGCCTTTATGATGCAATGTATAATACATAAACTGTTGAGGAGGATGTGGATGTGTGGTGGAGAGGGCACCCTACGAACCGATGCAGCCTATCAGGTTTCAGCTTTCCGGTCGTGCTTCAGAGCATCAGACGATCGAACTCTCTTCCTGCCTGTCAGAGTGAAACTGATACTTTACATTGTACTATAAATGTAATGCGAACTGAATCCGGACTGTTGCGACTGTTGATGAATATCTGCAGGTCCTTTTAACTTTACCCTCGGTTTGCGGTGTACTTTTCGTAAAGGCCGCATCTGGTCGTGCCGTAGTTCATGCGGAAAGTCGCTGGCTTCTCACCGTAGATGCCAAGGTTCAATACCAAGGCGGTCTCTGTATTTGTGTTGGAAAAGTGGCACTGGGACAGGTATATTTCCCAACCTTTCGTTTCTGCCCTGTAAATTATTATTCCGCCAATGTTTCGCAGCCTATTAATTCATCCTTCATTCGGAGGTGACAGTAGGTATTCTAAGAGATTGTAGATTGACAGGAGATAGAATAGTCTACAGTTGCTGCAGATTTACACATATAACCCTCTACTTCGTGCTTGTCACGAAGGTCTTTTATTAAACTGACAGATCGTGGCTTTTGTCACTGTTAAATTTTTAGTTAAACAATATTTCGGAAGCTCACTCTTTTTCTGTTAAAACTGTAGGCTTATGTATTTCGTTAAGCTAATCCCTATTCATGGAAATAAATGAGACCACAACAAGTAAATCTGCTTAGGAAGGGAGAAAAACCACTGCCTGGAGTTTTGACCCAGTTTGTTGCAATATGTTTATGACAATAATTAGTAAAATATTAAACATTTAAAACCCTGTGGTAACTGTGTGTACCACCTGCTGTAACACAAGATATGCATTTTGTCACTAAGTTTACTCGTGTTTTATACGATTTTCAAAATCGTAAAGAAGTAGCGATATTTTTTTTCCCTAAACAGCTTTAACCCTTTTGTCATTATAACGAAAACTGTGAGCATTTTTCGTGAACTAAGACATTAATTTTTGTATGTGACTTAGAAAAATGTCAGCAGTAATTGTCTACACACTTAGACGAAACTATGATAATAATCCCCAACAGAGGCTCGACACAAAGACTGCGTGACTGATTGAATGTCAGTAGTATCGTTTCATGAATTTATGTCTTCATTGAAGTGTAATTTAAATGAAACGTAATATGAACTATTAAGAAAAGAACAGTGCTCACGTTAGGGATATTCTGGGGATTTCTCTCTTGTGTTTGCTGAACTGCTGGCAGAAGTCGATACGTATTCGAATGTTCCTGCGACCGGTCATCTCGACACAGGTTTCTCAGTTTCCCTCTGTTTTAATATCAACACTGAGTTGTTTGCCAAGTTCCAAGTTGCCACTGCATAATTTTCGTGAAGTTCTCCCGATGTACATTCACCAAAATGAATCCACTTTCCTTAAGACCGCCAAATTACCTTTCCAAATTATGCATTTCTTAGCATTACGAGCCTGTCAATGTTCTGCGTCCTTTATTTTAAGCCAATTCTTTGTACCATCTTACGATCAGCTTTATACTACTTCTATGAGAAAGATGAGTTTGGGAAACCTGGAGACCTAAAAAATGGTTGGTCTGTCTCCATACCTCCCTCGCCCCCCGCCCCACATAAAATATACGTCGCTACACCCACGTCTCCGTCAAGCCTTCTGCTATTTCTTACGTCTCTCTTTTATAGCCAGTCCTCAAAGTATTAAATACTGCCTTGAATTGGTTCGCGACTTCGCTCAAATGTAGCCTCTACCTACGGGTTTTACACGCTTTCCTCCCATTAAAATTAACGGATATTACTTAAAAAATACTCAGTCTCTCGAAACTCGCCTCCTTCCAACTAACCATCCCCTAGCCGTCTTTTAATCCTTCATTTCAAACTCTATTATGTCTGTCATGGATGCATTTTCGTTGAAAAAATTAAAAAACCACGAAAATATATAAAATAACACCATGAAATAGACTTGTTTAAATACCCTCAGTGGCTTAGGTCAGTCTAATCGTAAAACTCGTTCCTTGGAAACACGTTAATAAAATTGTAATTATGTTGTCAATTAGAACTATACGTAAAGCACTCAACCAATCATTCATTTAAACAAGCAAGCAAGCAAAAAAAAAGTGTGCGTTTTTAATGAAACAGACTGAGTAAGATCGATAAATTGATCTTTGGACATTAGAAGGACCTTCACAGTCGAACGCTTATCCAAACAGACTTATTGTAAGGGTGACTTAATCAGAGAGGGTGAGATGGAGATAGGCTTGTAGCATGCTTGGGAGAGATGAAAAACACAGCACTGTTTTAGTCCGATGGCTTGAAATAAGCGAAAACCTGGAGGACTTACGGATATAAGGTCGGTGATATTAAATAAAATCTTTAAAAAAATATGAGGGAGCAGATATGGACTGCATTGATCTGGGACAGGAAATGGTCCGAAGGCAAACTGTTGTAAACATGTAACGATTTTTCGGATTCAGTAAATGGCGGGGAATCTATGATTATTTGGGGGACTGTCAGCTTTTGAACATCTCTTCACCGCGGAATTAACAATTTCAGCACAGTCATACTATACTAGGAATTACTGAAGTAAGCATTTGAAGAGCTTTAATGTACGTTTAATTTAATGAACAGTGTCGGAAGTTTAATTGCCTATAATTTCTTAATCTCTCCAAATATGAAGCTGCAATCGGAAATTAAACGGAATAAGCAGCTTTTGATTACATTCTGCTGTTTGACAATAAAGTAACTTTCATAAAACCAGCACATATTTTAAGAAATAACAACTCGATTTATTCTTGATTATTTAAATCTGCACAAAAGCAATTCATCTTTGCTGTTAATTACCATATCCCAGATAATAATACACTTTATTACAAACGACAAATAATGTGGTAGCTAAAGACTTGCTTTGAAACTATTTTTGCCCATGTGGAAGCCTCTGGAAAATCTCACAGCGTAGTCCAGTCTTTGTATATACTATATCATTACAGCATATCTGAAATTTAAATGTAAATTATATGCAGTGTTGATTTATGTTCACGTTACGTGTGGATCCTCGAGTTTCCTTCTTCCTCAGACTGTAGCTGTTACTGTGAAAGAACATACTGATGGCTCTATTGCACTCCGGGGTTTAATTACGGACATCAAAGAGAACGCTTTATCTTCTTTGGACACACCAGTACTGTAACGGACTCTGCTGAGGAGAAGAAAAACAATTGTGTCTTGTGTATCGACGTGTTGTTATGTTATTTATAAATTTGAGAGATGAGAAAGGAAGGCGGGAAAAAGTTAGAATAAAAGTTGAAAGTGGAGGAGAGATTTTTAAGAGGAAGACAAAAATAAAAGTAAAGAGGAATAATAAGAGGAAAATAAAGATGACATAATTTTAGTTAAAAACATGACTGATATCTCATAAAGAAGTTACGGATGTTTGGAAGGCGCTGGTATTACAAGACTCTTCTTCTGCATCATCATCATCATCATCATCATCATCATCATCCTTTTCATCATGATCATTATCATCATATACGTAAATCAGGGCTTGGGTCATATGTGGCAAACATTTTGATTTAAATTCGTGACATGGCCAGTGTTTACTTTGTATATCATGCAAGCATTAAGGAATGAAAACAATAGTGAAGAGCTTCAAAATTTTGTACAAACGAAATAATCTACATTTGTGAAGATTTTTTTTCAAAACCTTCATATACCTTCAAATTTTTATTAAGAAATAGTTTGTAGGTTAATAATTGCAACACTGCGAAAAAGCGAATCTTTGATGATATACCAGACAAAACTGTATTCGTCGAAAATAGTGCTATTGGAAACCGTATATGGAAGGTGATTTTTGAAATTAATTTGTAGTTGCTACTAGTGTGATATAAGGAAAATTAAAACACCGTCTGTCACATCTTTATAATACTGTGACTCTCACGATATATGCTTCTTCTACAAAGCCATCATCAGGCATTTGAAATATTCAAAGAAAGCTGGTTCTGTACAATGCAAAGATTACATCGCAGTACACAGTTGTGATCTGAACCTTACAAACAAGTGTATAAAATGGAAGCCGAAATAGGTAAAATTATACAAGTAAATTATAAAAACACGTTGTATATTTCGCGCATCTTAAAAGTAAGTTACAAAAGGACAAAACAATGTACTTCCGTGACAAAAGAAGGAGAACTATGCGTATTTTGTTAATCCTCGAGGGTATCGATTAGTCAGGTATACACGTAGCAACAGTTACATGTATGTTGATGCAAGTCTGCGGATACTAATTATGGAAAGTCTCTTCTCTTCTAGATAGTGAAGTATACTTTGTGATGATAAAGGAGGCAGGTATAACCTCGCTACTGGTAAAGGCCACCTTTCTCTTGTGTTGTTAAGGAAATAGAATAAAAATGCAGAAGTTTGTTAAAAAGTTACTTGGGGATTCGAAGCCTTTCAAGGAGGATTGAAATGTAACTGTTTTTAAGCAATTTCTGAAGAACTAAAGAGATCTGAGCATTTTTATTTTCGGGTCGTAATTCCGTCTGGAATGTCAGTGCAAGTTCTTGGCGGACAGAGATTTGGACGGAAGGACTCTTATCAATTAGTAATATACCTTAAGCCATTGTATATACATATCACATATAAGAAACGGAATAGGAAGCTTACACTGTGTTTGCACACAGATCTTTTTCGAAATACATTAATTTATTCCAGTTATTATTTTTTATAATTGGTTACTTTCAAACTTTCAAAATCTTCTAATTTCTTCCACCATAACCAGTTATACGGCGATATTATACGATAACAGAACAAAGGATTAATGTATTAATAACTTATGCCTGATGTACAACCCTAGTGTACTTACGTGTGTAATTAAAACTGTTTTAGAATTCAATTAGGCATTGTTTGTTGTATGAACGGAGTGTAGGATTTGTGTGTTAACATGTCTAACCATCTGGCGCCGAAAGTTATGTATATATAAAACATATATGTACTACATACGTCATATAATTATATCTGCCTTTACATCGCCTCTGTTTTTATTTCCAGTCCCCTTCCATTACTGTCCTTTAATTCCGGCGCCAAAGTATTTATTGTGAGCTACACTTTAACATGAAGAAATCCCGAGAAGGCATGATTTTATTTATTTCAGACATATCATTCGATTTATTCCTGTGGAAGCGCGCTTGCTTGCAAACGCAAACATACAGAGAGGCACGCATTCAACTGGAAGAGATACGCCTACTGTCCGCGAAAATAAAACAGTTTTACTTTGACCTCGTTTAAGATATGCCTGTCCGTGGTGGTAAAACACTCTTATGAGCTTACCAGAAATAACACATACTAATTAACCTCTTATTTCATTTATGAAAGTTTAAAAAAAAGTAAAATATATCTCAATATATACGTACATATGCCGAATAATTAAAACGGAATATAGGCCTATTGTATAAAAGGTAATTTACTAAACAATATCGCAGTAAAAGGAAAATAAGCTCGTTGGATAAATGTAGTTTGCCCTTTTGTTGATTTCTTTCATCTCTGTTAGTAATTTTGTGCCCTAATGACTTTAGGACACAGGGCACACTTCATTCCCTTAGGGAGCAACGTTTAGATAGAACTTCAAACGAATCGACTTCGTCCTGAGGCAGGTGTTGTTGAGTTGCTGAAGATAATGACGATAATACAAAGGGGCTACGTAATTGCATTTGGCGCCATTTCATGTTAGCTTCAACAAGTACAGTGCTACATTTCTATGTCCATTACAATATATGATATTACTCTTGCAGGAATCCAAATTTATCAAGCAACTTTCTTCTTTTATTCTCCCTCTGCCACCCAATTATCCTCCTGTTTATTATTATTTATTTCTCCAAATCTTTCATCTCCCTTCCTTATCCTTCGATCTCTTATAATTCTCTCTTCCACATACAATAACATTTTGTATATTTGATATTATTATTATTTATTATTATTATTATTCATACACGTGCATTGTCATCGAACAAATATAAAATACTCATCCAACAAATGCATTTATTATTATTATTATTATTATTATTATTATTTTAGATATTATATACAATCCCTGTAAACCAGTCCAACATGTTTCGATCCCTTCCTGGGATCATCATCAGGGACACTTGTGAGAGTATAAATTACATAAACTAAAACCAACAATATAAGTACATGTTAAAACTGTAAAATGTATAAAAGATGGTTAGAATTGTAGGCGATTATTCTAAATTGGATCGCTGGTTTTAATGTATTGAGAATCTGACGATTGGATCCACTCACTTTAATTGAGATATATTTAGGTGTTAAATGTAATTGCCTACACATTTTGTTGTACCATATTGCTGCGTTAGTTTTGTGTAACTTGAGTCTAAGATTTCTATATTGGTGGATCTCTTTTGCCTGTCTGGCATTGATAAATTTTATGTTATACTCTCAAAACTGTCCCTGATGATGATCCCAGGAAGGGATCGAAACATGTTGGACTAGTTTACAGGGATTATGTGTATCTAAAAGAATAATAATAAGAGTGCGTTTTTTGGTTGAGTATTTTGTATCTTGTCGCCAATGTATGTTTCTGTCATTGGTCTCGTAAAAACTTGTTTTTGTTTTAACATTATTCAGTCCTCTTGTCTCAATTTTGTATAGAAATTTTCTTCTTTCTCCTTCTACCTTTCTTTTATGTCAACTTATTTCTTCCCACTCGCATTTCCCTTCCCCTTTTCCCTCTCCTTACTGTGACTGCCACTGTTGTCCAATTCCTTCATTTCACAGCAGCCTGTCCAGTGCCTCATTTCCGTTCACATTTATGCACCAGTTTATGCGATTGATTAGGGATCCATATTCATTTTTTTTTCCAATGGCTCGACAGCCCCTTGGGGGCCTAGGCCGCCTCATTTTTCGAGGCTTCACGATCACACACTTTTTAGACACACCACAGTCGGTAGGACTCCTCTGGACGAGGGATCAGCTCGTCGCAGTGACCTCTAGCTGACAACACACAACACTCACAAGAGACAGACATCCATGCACTAGGCGGGATTCGAACCCAAAATCCCAGTAAGCGAGCAGCCGTAGACCCACGCCTTAGACCGCGCGGCCACTGGGATCGGCTCCATATTCTTTACTTTCAACATACGAGTAAATAGGCTGCTCTATCGGGCATGTAACAAAACAGGGTACATGCAAACAATTAGACACATTGTTATATCATTTATACCTCTCAAGACCACTGGTTACTATATGAACCACCATATTTAACACAAAATAATTGTGTCTTTGTTTTATATGAGTTCTAGAACAAACAGGAATTACTTCTCTATAGTGCCTTATCTTATTGGTTTTTATAACTTTTACTGCGCGGTACGAACTGAGACTTTAAATAAAATTCAAATTATATTTGAAACGCTAATACTTTTAATTATCCTCTGGTAACACCTTCTGTTACTAACATATTCCAACACTACCACAGTGATATTGAAAGTTCTGCTTATTTGAAAATTTTATATTGTGGAAAGTTATTAAGAATTCTATGTCTGAAACTTTGCCATCTACACGAATAATGGTACAATGCTTTATTACGTAGCAATTCGGTTGAAATACGAATACAGGAAAGGTTTGTGACGGAATAGGGTAGACAAGATATTGGAATTAATAATTTTCATGTGCAAATGTATAATATCGCGTATCTTCCGCCTGCACTGTGTCACAGCGACTTCCACCCAGCCCAGGCTTCAAAGATTAAAAATAAGGGAGCTGAGGGAGTTCCCTTCTTAAGATGAATCAATTGTTCTTCCACGAATAAAAGAAAGAATAACGTCTCTTTGATTATTGTAGAAGTTTCCCTCTGCCTTACCTTTTCAGTGTAATTTTGAAAATGAGACTTTTGCATTGGATTTCCTATCCAATCTAAACTTTAGTTTTATATATATTTTTGAAATGAGTTTTTATACTCTTTTATCCAATTGTGGTGATGGAAGAGGCTATCAGAGAAGTTGAAATAACTTTCTCTCTGTTCTACTCTTTTTTATTCAGGGAGAAAGAATTCTCACTGCATTCGTGCAGACAGCACGGTCTTAGCACAAACCCATTACCTGGCGCTGACTAACGCCATGTATATATATATATGTAATAATTCAATAGCATGCCATGCTTGGGGCTGGTCGAATGGTCCTGGGATCAAGTCCCTATCACAATATCTTTGTGCACACAACACTGCAGTATGTATGCTGTTTAGTAAACTACCTATGACATATCTTGACGACGGAGGATGCATTGATTAATACTGTTATTTGTGATAATGGATAATATCCACAACAAAAGTCTGGAAAAGGTTCATGACTTTTAAGCTGTTTAACGATGTATGTCTGTAGAGGTAGAACAAAGCATGGCTGTGACGATGAAACATTAACAAGGCAAGGACTTAAAACCACATTTTTCTGTTTCGCAGCTCCTACTTTGACATTCTCGTATGTAACTGAAGGAAGTCACACAAAGTCTCGGTCAGTATAGCCAGTAACACTGTCGTCAATCAAACCGGGAAGCTTCCCAGCAGAAGAGGAAACCTTTAACTCACCGTCACCCAACGTAAGTAGCGTTATAGTTCTCGTTTATATTAGAAAAGTGGAATAGAAGGCCAAGGGGGGGGGGGGGGAGGAAGCAAAAAAAATGTGTTGACATTTGAAGTAATATCCAATGTACATTAAGTGAAGCTCGACCCGTGCTTACTTGAGCCTCAGTCCTGAAGCCGTGTGACTGCGAAATTTGGATACGTTATAGAACTGATAAGAGAGGAAAAAACGGTCGAGTTGGGATTCTTAACGCGAATTATTGGCTGGTGTCATCGAGAAGAAATAAGTACAGTAACTCCAGTTTTCGTGGTGAGTTATAAAAACTAACTTACTAACTCCATGGAGCAAAGCCCTTCCTGAGAAGCTACAAGGTCGTCATATAGTCAAGAAATTCCCCGCATTTTATGGAACTCGAAGGTTCATTACCGCATTTACAAGAGCTCGCCACCCGTCCCTATCCTGAGCCAGATCAATACAGTCTATGCCTCCATCTCAATTCCTGAAGACCCATTTTAATATTATTCTCCCATCTATGCCTAAGTCTTCCAAGTGGTCTCATTACCTAAATAGATACTTAAAGTAACGTAAATGTGTGTAGGTCGAAGATACGAACTGGCATGACCATCTCTTACGCACGGAACTCTTGTCCACAGACCAGATGATGATCCCTGCTGGGAAGGCGATAGATGCGCATGCGCAAAACTTCGTGATGAATGACGAGGTGTTACTACCCACCCTGAAAGCATCTGCAGAGTGCACTCGCTCGTTGCACACTAACCGAAGTGCCTGGCGTTTTCAATCTGTGTGTAGTAGTAGATCAGTCTGTTGCACCAGTAATCCACCCTATAGCCAGCTGTCCCCCGCACCGTGTCAGACACGCCTACGACCCCAAAGGAATCATCTCATTGTCTGGGGTCTGTAGCCTGTACTCGAAAACCTTTTAACCCACTGCAACGTAGTTGCTAGACGGCCGAGAAGTAGATGGGAGCACACTTTGTTGGGGTTTATTATTTGACCGGAAATGATCCTTCAGGTCTACTTGGTGATGCTGATGTCCTGATGACATATGGAGGGAAGCAGACGTATAGCTCCCCTCATTCTTAACTTCAATAATAAATGCAGAACAGTGAAGTGTTACATGCCCGAGGCGCTGTACTTCCGTACAAAGAGCCAGCGGTGTCCATTGACTGTGAGGCTGGGTGTGCTCCAGATCCTCACTGGATGCTGCAGAGAAGAGAGTAAGCACTGCCTGGTTGGCCGTGCCATGGCTCAGGCGGTTAGTCGCCGGCCTCTCACCGCGGAGGCCCGGATTCGATCCCGGGTCAGTCCATGTGAGATTTGTGATGGACAAAGTGGCACTGGGACAGGTTTTTCTCCGAGTTGTCGGTTTTCCCCTGTCAATTTCATTCCACTGGTGCTCCATTAATTGTAAAACTTGATAAAAAAAACTGCTCATCTTCATCACAGGGGTTGCACAAGAAGCCTTAAGGCTGCGGTGCGTCCGTAGCATCTGCTGCGGGGCCCTTCACCACGCAAAAGAAAAAAAAGCACTGCCTGGAATCGAAACCCACTTCCTTTCTACTGGCTACTGTAGCCACGATATCACGACTGCTATATTGAGATTTGCATTTTTATTATTATATTACGAAGCGTAGGAGATAGTAAAAAAGTAAAGCAATCCCATTACAGGCCTATACAGGCCCCGAGGGTTTCAGGAGGTTGAGGCTCCCAGATTTCTAGACAATCGGCACATGAAGGTTGTAAGGTTGTCAGCCCTACGCACCGGCCGTCTTTACCACCCAGGAAATATTCCTGGTACTCATTTCTGTTAGAGGCTGAGTCGACCCCAGGGCCATAGTGCGACCGAAACGATTATGTCAAGGAAACATTCCAATGACACCATCGGGAATCGAACCCGCGACGTTCCGGTTTGTAGCGCAGTGCCTCAACCAACTGCGCCACCGCGTGCCCCAGGTAGGAGATAGTATTGTATTTATATCTTCCTAGACAGCCATGCACGTGCAACAGATGAATGTCAGAACTAGTAGGTACAGGGATGCCTAATAGTGACGTCATTCACCTAACTTGGTGGCTTGTCTTTCCTTTCAGTGATTAGGCTACGTGAGAAAGATCTATTTATAGGCTAGCCACAGCATCTCTTTCTATATTCGGTAGATTTTATAGCTGATATAAAGTTTGAATTATGTAAAAGTAAACAGGCTGTAGTCACCTCATGTAACTAATTCTGCAAGGCCTAAAAATCATTTTAAGGCAGTGGCGTAGTTAAGAACCACGCAGTCCCCGCGGTGCCGGGGGCTCCTAAGTGACAGACCCCCCCCCCCCCCCCCCCAAACCTACAGAATTCTAAAATATGTTGTGGGTTCTTTCGGACTGGATTCCGTTCTTGTGACAAGGAAATTCTGAGATCTGGGATTAACTTCGTTAGTAATTATAGGAGGGCCCCCGACCGGTTATCTGCGCCACTGTTGGAAGGAATGAAGGTACTCGTAAATACAAGGTGTTCAGCGCAGAATATGTAAGACTTGTTTTCCTACTGTACGAATTTATTATTCTACAAACTTTGAGCTGTTTTTGTTACATTATTGTAATATTAATTTGTAGTTCTACAGTTAAATGTAATTTATCTTATCAATTAGAATGCTAAATTTATGGGCAGATGATCATAGGATTGAAACCTACTAGATATCCAATATTTCTCTTCATATATTGATGGCAATCTAAATACTGCCACAAGAGATAAGGATCATGACGATAATAATAATCATTATTATAATGTGTCTTTTAGTGGAACAGGTAAATAAGGATTAACTGGGATGATTCATTAATTGTCGCTGTAAAGTAAAAGCCAAATGAAAGTTTTTATACGGCCACGAAAAACTACCTTAACAAATTATAATGTCTCTGAATAAATATTACCTTATAATGTTTCAGGATCGTACAGCAGCTGTCGCTAGTGTCGCTTTGACTTCGCATGTTTGCCACCGCGTTGCCATTACTGATTATATTACATTAACAACTACAAGGTTTGGGTGACCTCAAACAGCATGAACTTCGTATTACATTTCTTCTTAATCGGCCAATTGGTTTACAATTTAAAATACTGAAAAATGCAGCAAAATATAATATTGTGGCCTTCTTTCTCTCTTTTCAATAAAGGGAAGTAGGACAAAAGCTTACATTTTACCGGAGAAATGGAATTTCGATTCGCAACATGGGTAACAAGTTTTTCTCTTTTTCCTAAAATTGAGATCGGGTCTGGCGCCCACCCAGTTTCCTACGTTGAGGGATACCGTGGGCACTTACCCCAGGGGTAAAGCGGCAGGGTCATAGAGCTAACCATTAAGCTCCATCAATTTTCAAGTTTAAGAATTCGTGGAGCTATACCACAGTTCATGCATAGGTCTTCATGGTGCGGTGCCTGATTAAGGACAAGGGCATATTTCTCTACTTTAAATCTTACAGATTTATTGCTGCGGTGATGGCGGACAAAAGTGCAGAAATGACTAGGATTTATCCGCGTAATTTGTTGCACCTTTCAAATTTCTGAAGGGTTTATTGTCGTGCGACCTTCACCTGTAAGCGGATTGAAGACTGACTGAAGAGCGTGTGTCTGCTCCATCTTGCTTGAATCAGGACTTTGTGTGACTCCAAGATTGGAGTGCACCAGTCACGAAGGATCGATATAATAAATTAAACATATAAGAAGAAACTTCGATCACACAAGGGCTATTTTACCGTTGAATATTTTAATAAAGGCCGCATAGTTAAGTTCCATCTCTTCATTGATTCTGGGCTCGTGTGCCCAATGCCACTTGAGCAATCCTAGACACAATACCACGTGCGTGCCTGATCGTGTCTCTTCAGAGAAAAAACTGTCGACAAGTAGATTCACCTCACGCTACCGTGCCTCGATGTACAGCCGAAGTAGAGTCATAATATGAACCACGTACTTGAACCTTTAGTTTCTGCTTAATATCAAGGTATAAGATTCTTTAATAATGTCATTAGCGTAACATAGTAAGCACTCGGTCTGCTTGTGTTGTACCCACGTTTAATAATGTCATTAGCGTAACATAGTAAGCACTCGGTCTGCTTGTGTTGTACCCACGTTTAATAATGTCATTAGCGTAACATAGTAAGCACTCGGTCTGCTTGTGTTGTACCCACGTTTAATAATGTCATTAGCGTAAGATAATAAACACTCGGTCTGCTTGTGTTGTACCCACGTTTAATAATGTCATTAGCGTAAGATAATAAGCACTCGGTCTGCTTGTGTTGTACCCACGTTTAATAATGTCATTAGCGTAAATAATAACACTCGGTCTGCTTGTGTTGTACCCACGTTTAATAATGTCATTAGCGTAACATAGTAAGCACTCGGTCTGCTTGTGTTGTACCCACGTTTAATAATGTCATTAGCGTAAGATAATAACACTCGGTCTGCTTGTGTTGTACCCACGTTTAATAATGCATTAGCGTAACATAGTAAGCACTCGGTCTGCTTGTGTTGTACCCACGTTTAAAATGTCATTAGCGTAACATAGTAAGCACTCGGTCTGCTTGTGTTGTACCCACGTTTAATAATGTCATTAGCGTAAGATAATAAACACTCGGTCTGCTTGTGTTGTACCCACGTTTAATAATGTCATTAGCGTAACATAGTAAGCACTCGGTGTGCTTGTGTTATACCCACGTTTCTCTCGTAAGTTGCTGATGTTTATATCATTATTGACAGATCAGTTTGGGGCATTCTTTCAAATATCCCAGACAATTTTGGGTTAAAATCAAACAGCAGTAGGACCCAACTTGCATGAACACCTTCACGTATTTCTGCTTTCATCTCGAGTTATAACTCACCCACACCTTGCTAAATATTTTTGGAAGCTATAAATGTCTGGGGCAGAAGGTGAAGATCAGAATGAATCATAAATTTCATTCCCAGTACACTTTTTACGTACGTTCGCGGATTTCGAGTGAATTCAACAAGGGGTGCCAGCGAGCCAGACTTGTTAAGATGTGCTTCTATATCCTAACGTGCCTATTGTACTGATAGGCTTTCTACGAGTACTGTTCTAAGTTCTTCTTTAATACGTCTAGAATATTTACGTTTATGATACTCATTCTCTGTTTTTCGACTGCCACGAAAAGGCACATTTCTGCCTTGTTTCCACTTTGTCTCATTTGTTCTTTCTTTAGCTGTAAAAGTTCGGATATATAGGCTTGCTATTTTTGTTTAACATAAGAAGGCTGTAGCTACTGAAATTCTGGAGTACCAGATTTTACAATCTCTTGCCGTGTTAGAATTCCACATGAATTTATTTGGTTTAGTAATGCAAACATTTCGAAAGTCGTTAAATAGGACGAAACTGCTCCCTAACGAAAATCAAAACCAAAGACTTTCGTGAAAGACTGTACACACATTTTGTCTGTAATGTTCGTTTCCGTAGATTCAGGAAGGAACAGAAGAAGCGTTGCGAGTACTGAAGCATGCAGCATCAGGAAAAGGTTTTAAAGGGAATGGAAGGCGCTGGCAGAAAGCAAGTTTGATGGGCCAGGAACACGTGCGATGTCCGTTACGCGGTGCGTCTTGAACGCCAACTGTTCTTATTTTTTCTTCTACTCTAAGAATTTGAACATCAGTGTAGAATGTCATCAGGTTACCCTTTCTTAGGCCGTGCCATGCTCAGGCGTTTAGTCGCCGGCCTCTCACCGCGGAGGCCCGCGTTCGATCCCGGGTCAGTCCGTGTGGGATTTGTGGTGGAACAAGTGACTCTGGGACAGGTTTTTCTCCGAGCACTTCGGGTTTCCCCTGTCAATTTCTTTCCACCGGTACTCCGTTAAAATGGCAAAGCAGCAAAAAACGTCATCTTTATCACAGGGTTGCACAATAAGCCTTCAAGGCAGCGGTGCGTCCGTAGCATCTGCTGCGAGGCCCTTCAAAAAAATAATAATACCCTTTTTATGGTAAATTTGACTGTTCAAAATTTTAACCGCTCTTCCTAATTGATCCACTATTTTCCTCGCCTTTACATTTTAGAATCCCTTTCTTCAAATGCTGTGGGCCGGGATAGTTCAGTCGGTATAGCGACTTGCTATGAGCTGGACGGTCGGGGGATCGAATTCCGGTGCAGGCGAGATTTTCAGCACCCGTCCAGACCGTCCCTGGGGCCTACCCAGCCTCCTGTACAATGGGTACCGGGTCATTCCCGGGGTAAAGCGGCCGGGACGTGGCGTTGACCACCCACCCCCATCTAGCGTCGAGGTTGAGGAAAGCGTAGATCTATACATATACTCCCCCTCTGGGCCTTTATGGCCTGTGATAGGGTGAACTTTGCCTTTACCTTTCTTCAAATGCTATTACGACGTGTCATAGGCCAGTCGCTACCTCGTGGGTGGTCATCATAGCATTCCGTAAGGGAGAAAGAAGAAATAGCATTTCACCACTTTGTGTCCTTGTGCCCCTTCGGCGAAGATCTCACCTTTATTAAAGTTTGACTAATTAAGTATCACCTTACGAATGACCATTCTTCATGTGATACTGTAATTAGTTAAACTTTAATCAAGTTGTGAGGACGGCATTAATAACCGCTATAATATTAACTACTCACATCGGGATGCATAGCATAAAGTTTCTATTTCCTTTTCTTGGTGTGCAAAATCAAGTTTCACAAACGTAAATGATCAAATAATAATTACAGTTTTAGTTTTGTGTATTTCAGTCTTTGTCTTCAAAACAGGGGATTGGATGTTACAAAGAGTGTGATTAAAATAGTATTGAAACTTTAGAGTGTACATAAAATTATCCATGAGCCAGCTGTTGCACTGTTCACATGTTGGTTTTGTCGGACGACTCAGAAAGTTGCATGTACCTTGCATGAATGCAGTGGAATGACAGAACTAGTAAGGGAACCAGACGGGCAGAAATGATGTAAATTTTATCAGTTCGTGGATAATTTAATATTGGCTTCGCCGGTAACCAATGGCAACAATGGGTCACAACAAAGTAATACCAAATACGTACAGTGAACAGTGCATGAACTTCAGCGGCTACCAGTTGCGTATAGAAACTTTGTAGTCTGGATCCTAAGAAGGATTCCTACCCCACAATTACGAAAATCTACCGCACAGAAATGCAATGTGTTTTCTAACTTAGCTGTTTAAATAGTGTGTACTTTAAAATGACTCGTATATTACCTGAAACATGAACTGGTACAAATTTCTATAAAGTTCTTCTGCAAGCCTTTGATATCCATAGCCTTTTTATACTACGTACGTTACTTCAATTTGTATTGGCAATCGATATTTTTAGCCTTCCTACGATTCTTGATCATTACTGATGCTGACTGGAATAATTCATGTCATGGAAGTTTCCTTAATCTCCACATTGAATTTTTCACAAGTCTGCAAATTCCTTTTGTTCTTACAATCTCTTCAGGAGGAAGTTTTTTTTCCTCCGTTCTGCTTAAAAAAAGGACAGTAAGAAGGTACATTCAAGTATATAAAAGATTATTTTCGGAGACGTTATTCCGAATTTGCATGCCATATTTGTTGTAATGTGCATTTACTGCTGGCATATGTATATAGGAGGAAATAAAATATGTATATATAGGACCATATGAAGCTACTGTATAACGTCAGACTTAAAATTATGTTTTTTTTTGCCTCACTTATGAAGACCCTAATATATTTAACGAAGCATGCACCAAGCAGCAGTGTTTGCTGAAAACAGTTCTTCGTGATGCAGTCGAGACGCGCCTATGCTTTCGTCGATAGTGCAGCCTCGACATTTGCAGATTAAAAGTTATCTCTAGACAGCAGCCCCACTTATTCTGTGAAGCTGTCTTTGAAATAACTGTTCAAGTTTATTATCTGTTGTGAGTGTGGATCAATGGTAGGCTTACACACGTCAGCTGTACAGGCATGATGGTGGAGCTTACACACTCAGCTGACACAGGCAATAGGAGTGAGTGGTAGGCTTACACATCTAGCCGTGACTACACATGGGCAATAGGAGTGAGTGGTAGGCTTACACATCAGCTTAACTACACATGGCATAGGGGTGAGTGGTAGCTTACACATCACTATACACATGGGCAATAGGAGTGAGTGGTAGGCTTACACATCTAGCCGTGACTACACATGCAATAGATGGTGTAACCCATGGTACAATGGAATAGGAGTGAGTGGTAGGCTTAACATCACGACTCCAGGCCGTGAGTACTTACACCACTGTGGCAATAGGAGTGAGTGGTAGGCTTACACACGTCAGCCGTAACTACACATGGGCAATAGGAGTGAAGCTTACACACGCCAGCCGTAGCTACACATGGGCGATAGGAGTGAGTGGTAGGCTTACACACGCCAGCCGTAGCTACACATGGGCATAGGAGTGAAGCTTACACACAGCCGCTACACCGTAATGGGTTACACAACTGATGGGCGATAGGAGTGAGTGTGTGAGGTAGTCATGGCTAGGTGAACTTACCACGATACCATGCGTGGGAGACTTACCCACTATATGGGCAATAGGAGTGAGTGGTAGGCTTACACACGCCAGTCGTAACTACACATGGGAAATTCCAGTGGTAGACTTACACATGCTAGTTGTAGCTACTGATGGGAATTATTAGATTTTGCAGTTGAAATTTCAAGAGGCTTTTTACTAGTGTTTACGGAATTACTGACTTGCGTTAAGTGTTAGAAAGTAAATGTTATATTTATAATTACATCATAGATTATATTGAATCACGTATGCCATGAGAAAATAGATACACAGAGTTCCTTTACTTATAAACAGGATTCAAAAAGAAATTTGAAGATTTTTACTGCAGACAGCAGCAAGAAATTTCTTAAAATCCATTCAGCCAAGTGCGAGCAGGCAGACGACAGGTAGACAGACGGACGGACACTATTTAGTTACTTGAAATCTCTTGGTGCAAAGTGCTCAGTACTTTTAGTCATATAGTCTTGTTTAGAAAAACAGGTCAATGTAAGGAATTGATGATAAAGGCCTGAGTTCGCAGGGTCGCAGCCTGCAGTATATATTAATTTAGTGACTGCTTTGGTTTGTGTATCTGTATTGCCTACCTGAATTATTTTACTTATTTCTGTCTTTCACGGTTATAATTTATGAATTATCTTAGCTAGGTGAGATTTTTAACTACTATTATTGAGTTACAGAAGTTATATGGGTCGAATAAGATAGGAAGACGATATATGAAATGTGAATAGGGCAAGTTTAGAATGAGGGATACGCGGAGGCGCAGTTGGTTGAGGCACTGCGCTACAAGCCGGAAGGTGTCACTCGAAGTTTTCATTGACATAATCCTTCCGGCCGCATTGTGACCTTGAGATCGACTTAGCCTCTAACAGAAAACTACCAGGAATATTTCTTGGGGTAAAGGCGGCCGGTACATAGAGCTGACATCATTGCCACCTTCATGTGCAGATTGTCTAGAAATTCTGGAAGCATCAATCTCCTGGAGCCCTAGGGGCCTGTCCAGGTCTCTATAGATATATCATTACTTTTACAAGATTATACCAATCAATGTTAACCAGGAGGTGTGTGCAAACAATTTGAACTGAGTCAGTAGTTACTTTGCTGAGGGACTTCTGTCACTGAAATATTATGTTCTTTGTGATGGGTCGTTAGCGTCTAATACACAGTAGATCTAAGTCGAAGTAAACAAGTTAGATGTAATTAGAAATCCTCTCTTCATGTAATGGTATTAAAAGCGACCGGACGATTGCATGTTGGGGTTATTTTGTAACTAACTGAAATGTAAAATGAGAAGGATCAGGAAGGAAACGGCTTTGATCTATTTGAAGGCCTAATCATTTTCACGGCGGAACTGCAGAAAACGAAAAAAAAAGAAGCTGAGTCAGAATTGGCGGACGTGAAACCAATAAGAGGAATTCGTGCCTTCTGTTATAGGAAGCATTTTACTCAATGATGACGTGATAGGGGCATTTTAGGTTTCGGAAGGATCAGATTCCGGAGATTTTATTTGTGGCAGAACGCGACTGATTAATGATTGTATAAGTAATGCTACTTCAGTAATAGGAAATCGTCGCAGTCTTTGCATTACACAACATTATTTGAAAGTTAATTTACGGTAACTTGTGCCTCCCAACATAAAAGGATAATCTACGTAACATCTCTGACACAGCTATTGGATCAGAGATGGGGGGAGTGTCACCATCAAAATTTAAATAAAAAGCCGTTTTTGTAGTAAATTCAGTCACATTTTCTTAATTCATTAAATAATTAACAGCTTAAAAACTCGCGGCACTGGAAACCCTATATTTAATTAGTTTTTATTCATCTGGTGATTATGTTTTCTCGTGTATCTTTTGTGGAAATAACCGCCAAATATAGTGGAAGAAACGTTCAGTTCTCATTATGATGGTAGATATTGGCAAATTTGTAACTGATAAATGTTTTGAGTCATTGAACGCGGTAATGAAACTTCGTGTTCCATAAAATGCGGAGAATATTACATACTGAAATTTTCAAGTTCTATCTCAAATTGCATAACCTTTCATACGTAATGTATCCATGTATCCGTACACATTGTAGTCGGTATACGCACTAGGAAACGGGCTGGACGACAAAGGAAACTTGGCTTAATTCCCTGCAGAAGGAAGAGATTTTTCGCTCCTCGAAAATGTTGAGACCATATATGGGACCCCCCACCCCAACCTCTTATGCAGTGGATACCAGGGATAATGTGACGGGGGTTAAGGGAACCACTCACCCCCCATTTAGCGCCGAGGTTAAGAATGAGAGGAGCTATAGTTTCACTTCCCCATATGTCTTCGTAACACGAATAGGGAAAAGTTGTTCTATGCAGTTTGTAACTGTGTTTTGTAAGGTATTGGGGTGGAACATTTCAATTTGCCTGTGTTCCCATTATTGTGGTAGACAAGAGACTGAAACTTTGTTGCCCAGTATTTCAAGACTCATATAATCAGACTTGGCACTCACACATTTTTTACGTTTTTATATGACACTAGGTAAGAGCTCACTAATGGACATAGTTGAGAGGACTTAATTAAGCAGGAATCATTAGCAGCAAGAAGGCTTGTGTTGGTGTAAGGTACGATTGGGGGAGAAAAGTTTTTCACAAGTCTCGCTGCACAGCAGTTGCCAGAGTCCGTCCACGTGCCCAAGCTCACAATAAACTCACGTCCAGTTTACGTCACAGTAACACGAGTTCATCTCAGTTTATGTAACGTAGATCATATGAATAGTAAGTAAGTCTTCTACCCCGAAGATGGAGGCAGCAAGTTCATCCGAAAGTTGGTAACGAATGTCAGGATACACTGTGACACATCCCTGAAGACAGCACTGTTTGCAGTGCACAGTGCATTAGACAGGATATTGACGGGAATGGAGGTGGGAGTAGGGTAATAACACTAAAAGGATTTGCACTAGATGAAGAAGTGAAGGCGGCCGATCCGTGAGGTTTTTCTCGCTTCCTCAGTGTTGCACACATCAACAGGTGTAGAAAACCAGATTGTTCGTGTGGTCATTCAGAAGTTACGTGTTGTGGCTACTGCAGTAAATGTTAACATTCAGTCAATTTGTTAAGGGATTGTGTTTCTTTGTCGCACACAGATATATATATATATATATATATATGTGTGTGTGTGTGTGTGTGTGTTGTTGTTATGTGAGAAATTTTGAGGAGAAAATGTTGTATCCAAATCTGTCCGATTATCAACCTTTACATCGCAACGAGCGTTTTAATATTACAAGACAGACCACGATACTGTACGGTGTCAGTTCTTCTGAACCACTTTCACGTTTACTCCCATCTATGGCAAACACTCCCTCGTAATTTCCCTTTTCCACGCACACAGTTGTGCGTGGAAAAGAGCGGATATCGTTTTGAACAGTAATCAAAGTAACATAACTGAGAATTGACTTTCTTTAATATTATCTAATCAAAACTATTTTCCTCTTTTGTGTTGTAACGTAACTACATAAACTAGCATAACCAACTCGGTAACTTAATTAAAAATCGATCTATTTCTTTTGTGGTGCTGTCTGAAACATAAGTTTCTTTTGATGGTGTACATACAGTATGTTAAGGCTTAATTACTGGCTTTGTTTTGTTGTGTTATTGGACAACTTTTGTGCATTAGGTTAAGACGCAATGGATATCTTCCTGTTGTAGTGTTAGTCAACACAACTGTTTTTATTTTTACAGTATCATAAAACTCATGTATTTTAAAATATTCTGTTACAAGCATATACGTTTATTAAAATGCTCGTAGCGGTGTCAGAATCGATAATAGGACATAGGTTTGTACAGCATATTTTACTCAAAATGATTCACGTAATAATTCCCTAAAGTTCGGCATTCCTTATGCGGAACAACCTGTATATATACATGTAATATCATATATATAGCGAGAGAGATATATATAAAATCCTCCAAATCACAACAAAATATAAGTTTCTAGTGCATATACAAAAGATTGACTGGAAGGAGATTATTTGAATATGAATTTGACTACTGACAAGTCTGGAATTACTACGCAGTACGTATAGAATCTTATCTACAGTAAGCAGAACTTTCTCCTGTAGAATGTGTCTAAAGGTATACGACGAATATATGTCATTCAGGTGACACATATATTTTACTTTTTCTGTCGTCGCTTTTCTGTTAAATTCACATGACATATCAGCGCTTCAGTCACCAGACGAAGTTAACATAAAGCCTATTTTGTTGGGTCCAATAGACAGGGTTAATGCCTGTTGGCGGACAACAGCAGTAGTTCTGCTCAAGCCAGCTGTCAATGTAGAATCACATCAGCGAGAGACAAGAAGTGACACGTCTGCTAAAGGTTTTAAAATTATTTATATATTTTGGAACCCACAACATTCTTTAGTTAGAAACAAAGCCTAACAAAATAGGCAATGATGTACGTGTAACGTAACATCGAGGCGCGTTGGCGTAACCATTGTTGCAGTGTAAAAGCAATAAGTATTACATATTCTGAGTGTGTGCCTGTAGCCTTAGTTATTCAGCACGTCACGCTAATGCGCTGTACTATATTGCCGTGGCCTGATGGCTCTACCATATTTTTTAATATTATCTCATAAACGGCACGATTTTCGGGAAAAAATTACCGAACATGAAATGTGTGGTTTGATATTGTCTACAAGTTTCGTCCGATATATATCTCATTGTAAGAAGAACTGAGCGAGATACTATCATAAAAGTACATAGGTCTCTATGTAAAGTGCCCGTTATTCTTGTCAGATTTTAATTAAACTTGAATTTTCTCGACAGAGTCTCGAAACGTCCCTAAATAAAACATTTCATGAAAATCCGTCCAGTGGGAGCCGAGTTGTTCCATGAGGACGGGCACTAATAGTCGCTTTTCGCAATTTTGCGAACACGTCTAAAAACGAAACAGTGTAAAGAAGAGTGAGTGCGGGGAATCAGACCGACATACTGAACGATGGACAAACCTAAGTACACGTGTCTTCCGTCTTATATGGGCCTAATGCAGCTCTATCCCCGAGCGCGAAAAATATTCCAGTGTTATTATACTAAAGCACAGTCCTCGTGTAGTGAACTTATGACCTTTCGTATCAGCGCACATCAGCGTACGCCTCAAAACGGCACTGGCTAGGCACGTTTCCAGCCTGTATTTTACTTGCTAGTTTTCTTCAATCACGATGTTTGAGGCTCTATTCTGACGGTTTGATCTTAGGGCTGTACAAAGCGCTGTCTTGTGTTCAAATGAGGATGTTAAAAGAGCAACGAATTTTTCCTGTCGTGCTGGGAATTGGTACCTAACTTGCAGGAGGTTGGGGGTCGGGGATAATCAAATCGGGCCAGAACTGTGACTTGAAGCTCTCAGGATTAGGCAGTGTTGGCAGAACCGATTAAAAATGGCTGTTGCCGAACTTCACAAACTGTACTTCTGAGTGTTGTAATGAAAAGTTTTGAGGCCTGTGTTGCTTATGGGGATATCCCGTCCCTGTTACGAGGCGGGGAAAAAGAACACGTCTCCTTAACTTTGTAATGCCGAAAACAAGCTGTGCCCGATCCAAGTTCAAGATTTATACTTGTTACATGAATTTTTAAAAACACGTAACAAGTGTAAACCTTTAAAGATTAGTCGTTACTTTAACTTTCTCACGTTTTGCAGTACAAAAGTCTACGTTCTGCCCATAGAGTGCATTTATGTGCTATGTGTTGTTTTCAGAACAAATAACAATTACTTCGCTAAACATAATTAAATTACTGTTTTTTATAACCGAGATGGATTGTGTTTACTGCGCGGTACGAACTGAATCTTTAAATGTAATTTAGTTTAATATTTGTCTTTAAAGTGTTAGATCAAGTAAACTAATTCAAGACTATCTCAACGATGAAGTTTGCTTTGAGGATGTGTACGAATATCTTTAACACTAAAGTACTGCTGCTGTGTTACTCCTAACTCACAAAATATCAGCTTAGTACTTTGTAACGAAGTGAAAATCTAAAAAAAAAAATTAAAGGCTTTCTTAAACTGATGAAAGATGGGCAAGAGGAGCAGATATTTAGAATTCTGGTTCATACATTAAAAATTAACTTCTAATGGAACATCTTAATGAACGTGTTGCATTTTGACTCATTTCGCTTTTATTCCACATACGCTAAAACAGCGTGAAGGTTTACATATGTACGTAACTACCTGTTTATTTACAGAAAACACAGTCCGTTTTGAGAAGCTGAAACTCAATCAAGAAAACCCCACTTAAACAAAAATTTCATTCCCACACCCAAAACTTACCATAATTTGTCTATGTTTTATCTGATGAATGCACTACACATCGAAAATATTTATTTAAATTGCATGTTTTTACTATAATCATATTCATTCATTCATTCTGTATTTTGTCTTACGACAGGCCTTTTCCAAAGCGAGTTTTCCAAAGAATGCGAGCTAGTGCTTCCTCCTTCAATTTCCAATATCCTCTCCTTTCCATAATGTCATACAGTAGCTGCTTACGTCGCCTTCCTCGTTTCCCCGTCACCTCTATATTTCCATCTTTCCTTCAATAAAGTGATTTAGAAGGCAGTTCCTACGTAAGATGTAACCAACCCAGTTACCCTTCCTTCTTTTTATAGAATCATATTATTACTATTTATTTCGTCAAAAACTAAAATCATTTAGACTATTTAATGATAAATTATGCCGATCCAGTGGCCGTGTGGTCCAAGGCGTGGGTCTTCGGCCGCTCGCTTGCTAGGATCGTGGGTTCGAATCCCACCGGGGCATGGATGTTTGTCTCTTGTGAGTTTTGTGTGTTGTTGTCAGGTAGAGGCCTCTGCGACGAGCCGATCCCTCGTCCAGAGGAGTCCTACCGACTGTGGTGTGTCTCTCAGTGTGATCAAAAGAAATTCCGAACCTCGACACTGAAACGGGAAAACCGGAGTAGGTAGAAGAGGACGACTAAAAAAAAAATAATAAATTATAGTGCAGCCCTGCAGTCCTCTGTAATTATTCTTAATTGTCTGTAAGTTTGTAATGCAGTTTACATCTTCATTGTCATATACGAATGTGGAGCAGAAAGCAAGTTTACAGTACACGTAAATCAAAGGCAATGTTTTAATAGAGGAAACTGACAACATACAATGAAGGTGTCACTAGTAGACCCTACGCTATTTTTCAAAGTAGTCTCCTTGTCTGTTGAGGCACTTGTCACGTGTGGTAAGTTTGTCTATCCCGGACGCATACAACGTAGTCCCTGTTGAGTCAGCACGTCATGGTAGCGCGTTTGACGTCTTCATCACAGGTAAATCGATGTACAGACAATTGCTCCTTCAAGGTGGGAAACATATAAAAATCGCTGGGCTCAAAATAAGGACGGCATAGCTGTTGGCCCATCGTTTCCACGCCGAAATTTTGTAGCAATTTCCTCGTCTGCTGTGCCGTGTGCAGTTGCGCATTGTCATGAAGGAGACTCGCACCATCGGTAGAAGACCGGACCAAATTGCCCCATCAGAGATGAATCCTCCAACTAAAAGACAAAAAGCATTAAAAAATATTGCCTTATTAAAGCTGTAGCAAAACACAGGAGGTGGTTGTAAATGAGTATGGAGCAATGGTGAAATAACAATCAACAAGGGAAAGCAGAACAACCCGTGAGGAAGACCTGGTACAGTGGTTCTTACTCTACGAACCGCGACTGAACCCAAGGCTTCGGCGATTTGAAGCTACCATCTAACGACCTGATCTATGGCACGGCCTATAATTAGTGAACAGTGAATTGGAAGGAAGAAATCGTGGCCTAATTTCCCGTACTAACCCAGAATTTGCTTAGAGGGAAAATCACAAAACGCCTGTGTCATCAGCCAGTGTCTGGACAATTATTTGAACCCAGAGCCCATAACCTGGAATTTTAACGACTCGACAGTTTTGGACATTCGAGTGTATTTTGAGGTTAAGGTATGCAGGTTAGCCCTCGAACTCAGCCGTTTGACCTGTCTGTACCGCAGTGTTAGTGTGAAGAATAAAAAAGAAGGAGTGCCCAATCAACAAGTATGATCTCTGATCCTAATATAAGGCAATGCATTTCGCTCATCTCACATTCTGCCCTTGACTCAGCTTCGCGTGCCAGCAATGTCCACGCTGCACAGTACGCAATCTACTGCTATTGCTAAAGCTTCACTTCTTCTTTTTATGGTGTTCGTAAAGAATTGTAGGTGGGGAGAAAAGTGCTTTATCAGCGTTGTGTATACCGTAGTCACAGATGGAAGGGGCATTGTTGTCTCTGTGGTTTGGTTTTCGAGAGGGTTACTTTGCGAGGCAGTGGGGGGAGGTGAAATATCTGCCGACGCGGGGGCAGTTCTGTAGCCTTGCCTAAGCAGTGAATCAATAAGTCGCTTTTTTTTACCCTACTTCTATATCGAGTAGAATGTCGATATTTTTAAGGATCTCGTTAGTTGGACTTCATAGAGTGCCGACCGTCTTGTCCACAAGAGGGTAGTGGTTATTTCTGCTTTTCCTACACTCCAAAACAACTTATTCGCTTCTGAAATACACTGAATCTCAAACCTTGCGATATCAAACTTTACAGGAACAGTACATCCACATATAAGTTTTAAAACTTTCGCGGCGACATGATTCAATATAGTCTTCTCGGGCTTTCAGCCGCGTTAGCTCGTTTAAATGCAACGTTTCGGGGACTGGCTCCGTCCCCATCAGGCAAAAATCAGTTTTGTCTATATATCAGAAGACTATATTGAGTACATCCACATCTTACGGCCTGACTCCATTTTTGTGTTCGTATTTTTTATATTCATATTTTTATACATATATGTTTTTATATTTTACATTTATGTATCTACATTTTAAAGTACACTTCTCTTAGGCAGCATATTTTTATATATCGATATACATTTTATATATGTAATTGTAAAAGAAGGGGAGTTGTCTTCTTACTAAATGCATGCAGTTTGTTTTTCACAGTTTCTGTCATAGGCCTGATTATGGCTCCTTGAAGCTGAAACCGGTAGCCTGATTACGTGTTGACGGTTTATGTGTTGGTTGTGACTGTACTGTTGATAAGAGTGAAATATACTTTTGCACTATTCTGACAGTTTCTTCCTAAGTTAAGATGACAGAAGTTGGAGTGTTTATTGAAGAATACATTGAACTTAAATAAATTATTTATTTAATTTAAATTTCTTCTATAGTTTGCCTCTTTTTCTGAACACGGTGAATTTCCGTAATATATGTTAATATGTAACTAGAGTGTCAAGCGGAATTAACAAATGAAAATGATTCACGAATTATTTATTATAAAAGTGACTTCTGTTTGTAAAAAGGACGAATCAGTAATTGACCTATGCGCTGCAGAATTTGCCTATCCTATTGTCCATGATTATGAAGTAGGCCTATGTCAGTCTATATAGACAGACCCGTGGGAAACTACATACCGTGGACTTATCCTGTTCTTCGACGCCTTCTTAAATGGTTCTCAGGTCTAACGGCCTTGATTCTAACCAGAAATACAGGCGCAGGGAGTAACTTTAAAAAAGAATTTAGTAACTTCAATTATACATTATGATTACAGGTCCATAAACATTACAACTAACTGTGTAGGTCTGCCTGTAACTTGTAAACCATTTTTTATTTCTTAGTAAATGTCGGTCATGGTATTTTACTCTATGCTACATTTTTGTCACTTTTAAATTATTTTTCTGTCAATTAAGCAGCTGTGGTTTAAGCCCCGTAATAAACTGTTCAATTTAAGCCTATACAGCCGCAGTCCCTTGTAATTTTACCCATTTTGTAATTTTTAAAATAAGTAAATCACCCAGCAACATTACAATGAATGTTTCTTAACACAAGAACGTAAAAAAGAAGCGTTAATAGAGCCGAGCGATGAAATCATATCATGATAAGGGAAAGTATTGCATGTCATGTTAAGGAAAGCTGACTGTTTTAATCATGTTAATGAGCATTACGCCAACCGTAAATCAGGGGTAAGACCAAAGTTTAATTATACAGTAAGAGAACACGTGATTGTTACGCTTTTACAAAATTCAATACGACACACGTTGGTGTGTGTTACATTGATGTCTAACTTGTACATGGGGAAAGAAACTCTTATCTATATCTTTTGCCGAATGCAAATTACAGGCTTGGGAGAGGGGGTTTATATCGTTGTGGGAACTGAGTTTGCCACGTGGCAGACACGTGGACCAGACGTCACGGAGACTGACTTTATGACTCCTAATATTCACGGCCACTTGATCTGCGTTTACATTTCATGTACAGTCTCAGAGCAGCTGTCAGCACTGGTGCTGGAGGACACGCACTTGTGTCCTCGTGACCGTCTGTTTTGGCTGAACAGATTTGGATTAAATTTATTATCGAGGAGTTTGTCGATGTTGTGAGTAAGGACACCTCAAAACATAGAGTGAGTGGCTGCGGTTTGAAGAATTGCATTTTTTTTTCGCGTTAGAGTAACAAATTCCTCTCTCCGTCGCGGTGTCCAAACTGTGACGTATTACAAAGCCTGTTATTGTACTATGCAATAAATATTGCGGGCTGTTGCTCGGTGAATAAAGGGGCCGGAGAGTGAGCCTGACCCACTCACCTCCCTCTATTGACCTACCCGCTGTTGTGTTTACTTCAGAGCAAAGAAAACTTTACTGAAATTAATTAACACGTCAATTTAGGCCCACTGGGAAAATTATGATTTCCATTAGTTGATATGCTCATACCTCAGTATGAGCGTAGGCCTAAATCTCCGTGAACTAGTCACAATGCTTCTACTAATAGTTCCTTATTTTATAAGCAAATATAGGCTTATGATATCACCATGTTCATGTGTGTCACCGCATAAATTTCGAAACAGCGAAAATATATTCATGATACTTGCTACGAGCATCACACCGCAAGGAACAAATCAATTTTTGTACATTTTATAGTTCCCTTTAATTAAGAATAACAACATGGTGGTCACGAGAAACTGTGAGGTGGAACTGATAATGTTGTTACCCATTCTAGGATAAATAAAATGCTTCGCCATATTATATCTAAAATATGCAACACTTCTGTAGAAAATGTATCAACAACAAGCCGGATATGTGAAATCTCTAATCAGTTTTCGATGCCACGAGCATAACTAGGCTTAATGAATTATTGGAGCTGGGAATGTGATATTATTTAAGGAGACAGGTAACAAGCATGGGCATCAGTTGTGTCACAGTCGTCCAAAAATGACAACATGGCGGAACTTTGAATTTGCACCTGGGAAAATTAGTATAGTCGCAATACTTACGTGTACTGAGGACCGGTCAGGGAGGGAATGAAAACAAGTCCTTCGACTACCGGTCTATGTAGCAGGTAACTCCCAACCTGCGAACCGTCCCCCACGCTCACTAGATATCCCTTGTGTTTTGGTTATCGTTCCGTATATCTCCGTAGTTCCAGTGGCCGCGCGGTCTAAGGCGTGGGTCTTCGGCCGCTCGCTTACTAGGATCGTGGGTTCGAATCCCACCGGGGGTTTGGATGTTTGTGTTGTGTTAGATGTATGGACGATAGCATGAAACATAAGGTGACATGCAGGACAAAAAAAAAAAAGGACTTCAACAGTACAAATGGATCAAAGGGGAAAACCCAGGAATTAATAAAAAAAAAAAAAAAAAATCCCACCGGGGGCATGGATGTGTGTCTCTTGTGAGTGTTGTGTGTTGTTGTCAGGTAGAGGCCGTCTGCGACGTAGCCGATCCCTCGTCCAGAGGAGTCATACCGACTGTGGTGTGTCTCTCAGTGTGATCAAAAGGAATTACAAACCTCGACACTGAAACGGGAAACCGAGTTAAGGACACAAAAGAAAAACCGTAGTATGCCTACTCATGCTTTTTAATCCCCCCCCCCCCCCAGATTTATAACACACACAGAAAAGTACAAATACGCGTGTTGTGTCAACAGTAGTTATTCTGTTCCCGGACCCCATGCACATTTTAGTTACTCAGATTCAAGGTATCTTCCTGTCTCTGAGAATCGGAATTTGCTGGGTTACAAACCCGGCAATGCAGTATGTTTCTCTACATCACCCCATCCATACCTCATGTCGCATTATACATTGTAACCGGAATTTCTGTCCTTAAGGTTAAAGCCAGCCAGTGAATGTAGCTTAAATATTGTTAATGTACAGGAAAGTAAAGTTTATCCTGGGACAGACCATGAAGACCCAGAGGGGTAGTAGACCTATATTTTTTTTTTTTTTTTAACCTTCGCGCTTTATGGGGGTGGGTGGTCAACGCCACGCGCCGGCCGCTTTACCCCCGGGACCCATTGTACAGGACGCTGGGTGGGCCCCATCGTCGGTCTGGACGGGTGCGGAAAATCTCGCCCCTACCGGAATTCGATCCCTGGACCGTCTTGCCCGTATCGAGTCACTATACCGACTGAGCTATCCCGGCCCACAAATATGGCTGATATACACTGACGATGTTTCAAAGTGCTTACATATGACCTGTAACTGACCTCAGTGTTTAGTCTGCGCCTTTAGACACAGTGCGTTAATGGCCGTTTTACCAAGCAAGGTTACGAAGTACATATGTGAAGTCTACGTACATTTTGTAACAAAAACTCAACTTTCAAAGAAGGAGTTCTCTCAATTTAAAATTATCCTTGTTCCGCGCGGTGACATGTCACCATATAAATATATACATATATATATATACAGAGTATACACAAAAGAATGGTGCGGTATTAATTGTATTCACCTTTGAAACCGCACCATTCTTTTGTGTATACCCTGTATATATATTTATATTTATGCACGAACAACTGCACTATAATTAGACACGTTCAAGATCCATCAACTGATTCTAAATACATCAATATTAAAATAAAAGACCATTTTTATATTCTGTATTTTAACTCTATTATTGCACGTCTGTGTTATAACTAGTCATTAATGTATTTTCTTTGTTGAATACCTCCCTGAAAATGGCCTAGAAAGGCCGAAACATGTAGGAGGTTTACCACACGTTGTTTATCGTGGAAGGATTTCTCTCGTTTCTAAAACAATAGCTACAATTCTGCAAAGAAGGGGTTTCCTTATGTACTGTTTTTTTTGTGAAAGGCCCCGCAGCAGATGCTACCCTATGATGAAGATGATTAGCTTTTCTCTTTTTTCCTTGTAATGGAGTAACGGTGGAATGAAATTGACAGGGGGAAACTGAAGTACTCGTGGGAAAAACCTGTCCCAGTGCCACTTTGTCCACCACAAATCCCACATGTACACCCGGAATCGAACACCGGGCCTCCACGGTGAGAGGCCGGCGGCTAGCCGCCTGAGCCGTGGCACGGCCTTTATGTACAGCATTAACTACGTAATTCCGTCAATTCACCTACATTTATAAACCCGATTTGTAGCATTTGACGCACCGTGTATCTGTGCATCTGGAATGTCCTACATGTTTGTAAATCGAATATGTACGAGTTTAAAATTGGGTACTAATGTAATAGGTTTATTCTGAAGGGACTGTACAGTACGCGTGCATTCAAGCAAAAGAATCAATCCAATCGGAAACTCGTGGGACTGGTACTGGAGATATAACAACGTACGAATCGAGGTAAAAGTAATGTAATCGGATCATTATGAGGAACGACTGGATCGTGAATTATTTCAACGTATTTTTGTATTATTATTCCTGTGTGATTTATTTCAGCAGGAATAACAGCTTACACCAACGATGGAATATTCCATATTACCAAATTCTTTAGGCTTGTTTGGAATAGAAGGATTATTGAAGATATCCACAAGGTTAGAGAAACTAGGCATTATTATTAAATCCATATAAAGAGACACGGCTGTGGAGAGTTAAGTTGTAACAGCGCAGCGTTTTAACTTCCAAGGTTTCAGGCTTTGGCATCGGTGTAACTAAAAATACCGTTCTTCTGGAATGTGACGTTGTCCCAATCTGTAATCAGATCCTGACGTTTCGAAGCATCTTATTTTCTTCATCTTGAATTGTCGATAGGTCATTCTTATAGAACCTATCGCCTCTTAAAGATGAGGACAATACGATGTCTGGAAAGGTTGTATCCGATAACCCATTTAGGATGTGTCATATCCTAGAAGAGCGGTCGCCAACCATTCGGACCTCACGGACCACTAAACTCACAATTTTGAATCCCGCGGACCACTAACATGATTTTTTTTTTAAAAAGATACAAACATCTATAAAATAATGATCATAAAATTTCCATTTTATTAATATGAAATTTGATTCAACGTAATAAGGCGAAAATTGTCAGCGATCCTGTGTCGATGACACGAAGACGAATCAGAATATAATGAAACAGTATAATAAACATAAAAATTGCAAATAATGTCCAAATTTCTCCACGGACCACCAAAATTTTCTCGCGGACCACCGTTGGCGACCGCTGTCCTAGAAGAATGGAACCCCCTTTTATGTTTCGTTTCTCAAGTCGCCAAAGTTACGGAACAAATATGTAAATGTTGGAAAGGGTTTTCAACTAAGACATGATCTTGTGTATAGTGCAGTGTATGGTTTCTGGCTGATGGAATTTTTAAATGGTAGGCTAGGAGCGAGTCGCTAAAGCAGCATCAGCATCATGTTTGATCTAGTGTCTTATCTCCGCCTCCGTAATTACAGTTGACCTTGTCACACTGACGTTCCAAAGCAAATAAACGACCACCCCTCCCCACTTCACCATCTCCGCTAAATCCTCCACCGGCCAAAAACCGTGCACTGCACTATACAAAGGAACAACTTCTTGCAATGTTAACTGTTTCATTTTCCGTTTCGTTACGTCGATTGTCTGGTTGCTACGCTAATTTCAGCCTTCATTATAATGCAAGAACGACTTACGACGACCACTGATCTTTGGTTATCTGGTAATTATGTAAAGCATAAAGCGATCGTACACTAGTCGCAGATATTGTGGAACTTAACATGAAACTGATCAACTGGAATATGCCATGTAACCTTAGGATTTTCAAATAATATTTTTATTGTTTTAGGCTTATATTTACTTAAGCCGGAGCAAAGAACGGTTGATTTGGCTAGTACAGAATAGAAACTTATGCCTAATTTACGAATAACTAAACCTGAAACTGACTAGCTGTGACAGTGCCTAGTGTGTAGTTACTGAGACAACCGCTACGTTATGCACTGCCTCGACTGCAGCGCCTATAGAGGCAAATTCACTTTACTTTTTGATTCACCTTCATACAACATGACTAACAGGAAACATTTTTTTCCTATGGCTCGACAGCCCTGTATGGGCCTGGACCTCCTCATTTCGTCGAGGTTTTTATGATCACACACATTTGAGACACACCACAGTCGGTAGGACTCCTCTGGACGAGGGACCAGCTCGTCGCAGAGACCTCTACCTGACAACACACAACACTCACAAGAGACAGACATCCATGCCCCCGGTGGGATTTTTGTTTTTGTTTTAATAATTGCTCCTGCTGGGATTTTGATACATTTTTGTACTTTTAAATCCTTCCGTCCTTCATGTCACTTGTGTTCCATTCTACCGTCCTTATAACAAACACAACACAAACATCCATGCCCCCGGTGGGATTCGAACCCACAATCCCAGCAAGCGAACGGCCGCAGACCCACGCCTTAGACCGCGCGGCCACTGGGATCGGCAACAGGAAACACTGTTTAAGTCAAATGCAGATACAAACTTACTGGTCTATAAAACATGGGCCATTTAATAAGCGAAACCAATAGTTGCAGCACATTCTGAGCATTAACACCACATTCTTTTTTGTAGCACCCTTTCCGCCTGGTATGGGTCAACGAATAAAAAGTGTCCAATCTCTTTCTTCTTCTGACTCTCTTTCCATTTTCAGGTTTTGCCAGCTCTTTCGTCTCTTTTTTTTTTTTGGTGTTCTATTTAGCGACTCTGTCAATGTCTGACTGCATAGCTTCTACAGTAACGAATGAACATGAATAGGGGTTGTTAGTAAATGCTACTGACAGGGAAAACCCAAAATACTCTGAGAAGATCCTGTGTCATTTCAACTATGTTCACCACAAATTCGGGCTTTGGTCTCTTCTTGTTATCGTCCGGTACCTGAGTCATCATGTTTTGAATCATCTGGCATGTCTGTTTCCTTTATTTCATTTACAAGTTACTTCTAATGTCTTAAGGTTTACTTTCTTCTTCTTCTCCTCCTCCTTCACCACCACCACTACCACCACCTCCTCCTGCCCCTCCCCCTCCACCCCTCACCCCAATTTCTACAGTCCGTTGTGGACCCTGGCTTCCAATATAATCTTCCTCCATTCCCGACGGTCTCTGGCCACTGCCTACCTGTATTTCTCCCCATTATATTTAAATACTCTTCAACCTTTCCTCTCCATATTTTACGTGGTCTTGCCCTTTTCCCCTTTCCTTGCATTGGCTGTTGAAACTTGTTTTGGCGTTCTTTGGTTTTGCATTCTTTCATCATGACCATATCAACTTAAATTTTACAGTATCTTCCTCTTGTAATATGTCCTTTATCTCACTGTTTGTTCTAAGCTTTATTTTATATTAATATTTTTCTCTACCATAAAATTATAACAGTAATATGCTTGACGTAAAGTGACAGAACCATTGAAGGTTATTTATGCATCTATCTGCTCAGTGTTTGCAGCTCCATGGAGAACAGTCTTTGAAAAGCTAACATTCTCTTTGCTAGGCAAGATTTACCCTCAGATCCGAAGACTAATTTATCATGGTCACGACTTGGCTCCGTCCTGAGACAGGAAGAGTCCCATAACTACTTTCGAACATTAAGACACATTTTAATATTACAGACCAATCTACGTCTAGTTATCACTACTGAATTTCCTCCCATGAAGTTCTATGACAATAAAAGTTTAAATACCTGAATTTTTCTTATCTTAAAACGCACTTTCATTATATTGCTCAGTCTAATATTATCTAGTGAAGAGTGCAAGTAACGAAGTTCTAAATTAAAGTACGTGAAAGAATTCCCTTCAGCAATGTATTTTTAAAAAACAAACAAAAAAATTACACCCATACAAGATCTGTGGACGGTTTATAAAGCTTCGTATAATTTTAATATAATCTTCGTATAATTGTTCTATCACGAAGATTGTGGCAGCAGATATTTCTTCTGAAAAATCGACATTTACCGAACTACAAGGCGTAATATCCCACAAGATTAGTCTGAATAATTACCGTCATGGATATCTCATATCTCATACCTGAATTTAAGACGCAGGCTACAAGGTTACACACATAAATAGCGGTATATTTTCTTTTTTACTTACATAATGTATCCTGTAGTTTATTATTCATATTTTATTTCGTATTAAAAAGGCCCAATAATATAGATTAGCGTTGCGTGGAATAGAAAATGTTCTTGCAGACCTGTCTGATAATATTTCGTTAAAGGTATGTATTCATGCCCGAATTTCGTGTTTTCCTTGAAGCGGACACTGTGGCCACAAGATCTGCATACAACTCCTTGTACATCATCCGCAGAACGTTAAACAAAGCCACTGTCAGTGATAGTAGGTTTCAGTCACGAGAGCTAATAATGCATCTCACGACAGAAAGCAATAATCAAACTATTTTCGCTGATATCTGTAAAACCTCCCAACCTTGTGTGCGGATACCGGGCGTATATCGGATGCAGGAGAAGCGAGGCAGTTCTCGGTTAATGGATTGCTTCAGGTGAGGGTACCTGTGGACATCGCGTGCAAGTTACATTGCAGTACACGGCCGAACAGACAGTGGAACCTGTAGTGGAGACCGGCAGAGTTACCCATTTACAGAATGCGGTGAAAATAGTGTATGTGCTTTAGGTATTGAAGTATTATTTGCTGTAACTAGTAACAATACTTCGCAAATGAATTAAGTTTTCTTACAAGCAGAAATAAATAAATAATACAAAAATGTAGCCTACGTTTAATTGTCGTATTTGGCTCCAGTTCATGCAGGTGTATAGGTAATTAAGGGATTTAAGGTGGTGAATATTACGACTACGGTCTTGCGGAATGTGACACCGTGTAGTATGCTACGTGATTTCTGATGTGTGGAAGAAACCTGCGTTTCCATGTTCATAATATTCCAAATGATTCACTCAATTCATGACCTATAAACTCCATACTTCACATATTCTCCTTGTCTTCCCTGTTTTGTATTCGTTGGAGGCGGAATGGTGGATTCTTTAATACTAAGCCATGTGTAATAGAGTACTGCTGTCCCTGAATTGGTTAAGATTGCCATATCTATAAAAATAATACACTAACATATGTGAAAAATGTTGATTTCTTCCAAAATGAGTTACGATAGAGCCTGTTGGGGTTTATTTTTTTGCAATTGCTGTACTGAAGTTTTATTTTCCATAAAAACTTCTTGACAACTGAGTGTTAGCTGCTTTATCAAGAAAGATTCTCTTGTTTCATACCGTTAAACAGATTTGAGTAAAGGCACACAGTATGTTACATTTATTAACTACATTTATGTTATGTGCTGATTGTAGTACTCTAGTAGGTTTTTAAGAACAGCATAAATGAGGACACTGGCATCTTGTTAACAAAGGATTAAACTGACCCGATATTATCGGAATGATATTTGGCAGATGGCTTTCAATACCGATGTGCCACAAGAAATTTTATTGAGTTTTGTTTATTTAACTTGCGAAAGATATCACTCACAAATGCATCGTTCCCATTAGTCAGTTGTAGATAGAACCGTGTCACTAAGTTTGTCTTCAAGAAATGCAGACAAAACGAAGTACAAGTAGAGGGGCGTATGGTCTTGTAAGAGAGGTGAAGCAACACGAAGGTACTTACAAATATCAAAGACGTTATTCTAAGGACGAGCACCGCCCTCTCCGGCCCGGCATCCTGCTGAGAGGCACATATATATTCACGTACCATCGTGGGTGGCAGCTACATATCCTGCGCCCTTGGTAATGCTTTACACATGACTGCTGAGGGCATGACTATGGCCGCAGTCCGCTTTGAAAAATCTTCTTGAAAAGAGATATAGATATATAAAAATCCAGGTTCTCACAGTGATGAGTGGTCAGATTGTGACATGGCTTGACACTGTGTATTCTTGCAGCGGGACATGGAGGTAGGAAAATACTGCCTGTATTTTCGGGGTATAAAATTTTGAGCTTGAAGAAGGTGGTAGGCTATTGCTCCGAAAACTTTGTATCTACCTACAAGGCTACACGGCGTCACAAACCCATAAGACCAAAATCAGAAGACGTAGGCACTGATGATAAATAATATTAATATATCTCAAGTAAAATAATTTTGAAAATGTTATCTGGACTGAGCTGGCGACCTATTGCGAAAAACACAATGAAAATCAGAGGCCTGTAACAGTAGGTATTCTCTTGAATGGCTGTCACTTATTAACTCTTTCAAGGACGAATATTTAGGTCGAATTGAATTTAGTTACAATCTATATGCTCATAGATTTGTAAACGCATTTTGCGTATTTAACACAGGGATTTAAAAAAAATTGGAATCGATTACGGCAGAGCGGGGTTCGTCATTTGTAGATACACTGCAATCGATGTCGTCCGCTCTACGGCCCAGTTTCCATGTTAAAGCGTGAATTGCCGACCTGAGTACTGCAGGGCGGGCGACGTCATCGGTCGGAATACAGCGACGCAGTTATGAGCTGCTTTATATATTCCGTATGGGGTGGGGTTCTTTAAGTTGTAAACGCTGTATTTGGACACAAGAAAGAGCGGAATGAAGAGGAAAATGGTGAAAACTACGTAATGATAAGTTTTATAAATCGTAAAAAGGTAAAGGTAAAGCAATCCCATTACAGGCCTTGGCAGGCCCTTAGGGCTCCAGGAGGTCGAGGCTCCCAGGTTTTTAGACAATCGACACATGAAGGTGGTAAGGTTGTCAGCCCTACGCACCGCAAAGATTCCTGGTACTCGTTTCTGTTAGAGGCTGAGTCGACCCCAGGTTCTTAGTGCGACCGAAACGATTATGTCAGTGAAAAATTCCAGTGACACCATCGGGAATCAAACCCGCGACGTTCCGGTTTGTAGCGCAGTGCCTCAACCAACTGCGCCACCGCGTGTCCCCTCATAAATCGTACTCTACACTAAATATTAATGTATGAACAAACCAAGGAGAATGATAAGCAACATGTATGACTTTTCGGAGAGGTCAGACATGCACACTATATTTTGGTCGGAATACCATATGAAAAGATGCCACTTGAGAGATGTCAGTGGAAAGATAATATTAAAATTGGTACTGAAGAAACAGAGTATGATTGGTGTCAGCATAGAGTAATGTCCTGTGGCGGGCTTTCTTGAATGTGGAAATATGCAGTAAGAGGCGAAGGTTTTGTTGATAACGTGACCGAAGGGCATATTTGTAAGAGGACTCATCTGTACGAAGTTCACTGTTGTGAGGTGTGACCAGTGTGTATCCTATTCAAAATACATTGTAGGTAACATGAGTGCGATTTTAGAACGAATGCAGGTTTAGGGTTGAGGGTTCGATGGACTTTCACCAAAATCTTTCGAAACTTCCCGATTTTGGCTAAACTCGAACAAAAATAACACACACTTCAGAAGCAGATCCACTTATATGTGGTGGGTCTTTATAATGGAGGAAGGCTATGTTCTCTGCGAGGTACGAAATGAGACCTAACGAGACAAGCACAGGAAGGATATCTCGCACTTTACGAGATAAGTGCAGGAAATAAGACATATCGATCTTTACGACATAAGTACAAGAATGCGATAGTTCTACGTTTTCAAGATAAAAGAAATTAGGCAGAGCTAGAGAGGCTAGCGAGATAGAAGACTATCTGAACATATTGCAAGAGAAAAATTAAATAATTTAGATGATGCGTTAAGGCTGCATTAATGTATTAACAAATGATAAGAAAAATGAGAATAACAGGCGCAATAAAAGAGCAAGGATTGAGATCATCGCTCTTCTGGGATTTGACGCAGCGTAGTTTGGTAGTTTGTTACGGACGTTTCGGGACAACCTATCGGTCCTATCTTCAAGGGTCAAGCTCTCCAATAAGAATGCATTCTTCTTGGACTGCTTGATAGGTTGTTCCGAAACGTTGGTAACAGACTACCAATCTACGCTGTGTAAAATCCCAGAAGAACGAAGATCTAATTTACACTGGGGCGGAAGCCTGAAATCACGCAGAGCGGAGGAACGAGAAGTGTTATGCCCTGCAGACTTGTTTCTGTATAACCAAGACGGAGTTGATAATAATAACTATAACATTGATATTGGTGATAATGGATAATTCCATCAGAAGGGGTTCTTACGCACGTGTGGGACAGACAGACGTAGCGAATGTAATAGCATCTACGAAATACGTGCCTAAGAAGATATCTTCTCATCAAATAATGATGAGTTTCTTCCCGTTGTAATGTTGGTGTTGTGCACGAACTGCGGTCTGATTCACGCATATCTTAGCGGGTGGTTCAGAAAGAGATGGACAGAGCTAGATAACACTACCCCTGGGTGCGTCTGAGTAACAGACATGAGACCTGCATGTGCTAATGCCCTTATGTGCAGGCCCTGAGAGACCTACGTGTGTGATAAGGGGCAAATCATATTACACCAAGATATTTCAAACCCGCAGCACTTAAAGCCTTCTGATTTTGAAGCACGAGTAACATGCTGTCTCTTGTCAGACACTGAAACTAATTGTCAGATAGAAACTTAACGTGGGATATTGATTGCTTCTATATTAGCTCATATTTTAGAAGGCATTTGCATGTACTAGGCCATTTCAGAAGTTTTCTGTATGATTTTATTGTAATAACAAAATACTAGATAAAAATACTATTGATATTCCTGAATGTATATACACATGTCCTCTACTCAATGGAATCACTAGCACTGTCCACACACTTTTCCCATCTACGTGGTAAACGATCAATTGCAGCTCTGTTTTTGTCCGCGGACGGACGCTTTAAAGAGGCAGTGACAGCAATGTTGATATCGTCTTCCGACTGAAATCATTTTCCCCGAACATGTTCTTTCACACGTGAAAACAACCAATAATCACATGGAGTGAAATCTGGAGAGTAGGAGAATGTGCCAACACTTCTCAGCCCCAACGTTGCACCAGATTTTGCACATCACGATGGCGATGAGGTGTTGCGTTGTCCTGGAGCAAAATGGCACCACGCTCCAGCAGTTCTGGTTGTTTACGGCGAAGAGCCGGCCTCACCTTATCCTGCAAGAGTGAGCAGTAATATGGGCCATTGACCGTGGTGCCAACTGGCACGGGATGGTCCAGCACAAGCCCATTTTGGCTGAAGAACATGACAGAACACCGAGACAGCGCCATGCAATTTTCTTCCTCGGTGACATTGGGGCGCGCCATTCAGCATTCTGCTGTTTCAGCTGAGGGTGAAATGAATGCATCCATGACTCGTCAACCGTTAAAATGCGATCGAGGAATGCACTGCCTTCATTTCTCCAATGCTGCAGATGGGTGGTGGCGAGAAGAACACGCATGGCTCTTTGGTTATCGTTGAGCACGTGTGGAATCCACTTTGCACAAACTTTTCTTTTCCCCAAGTTGTTGGTGAGGATATGGTAAACACTTGCTGGCGAGATTCCGACTTCTGATAGAGTGAGGCCGGCTCTTCGCCGTAAACAACCAAACTGCGGGAGCATGGTGCCATTTTGCTCCATGACAACGCAACACCTCATCGCCATCGTGATGTGCAAAATCTGGTGCAACGTTGGGGCTGAGAAGTGTTGGCACATCCTCCCTACTCTCCAGATTTCACTCCATGTGATTATTGGTTGTTTTCACGTGTGAAAGAACATGTTCGGGGAATACGATTTCAGTCGGAAGACGATATCAACATCGCTGTCACTGCCTCTTTAAAGCGTCCGTCCGCGGACAAAAACAGAGCTGCAATTGATCGTTTACCACGTAGATGGGAAAAGTGTGTGGACAGTGCTGGTGATTACATTGAGTAGAGGACATGTGTATATACATTCAGGAAAATCACTAGTATTTTTATCTAGTATTTTGTTATTACAATAAAATCATACACAAAACTTCTGAAATGGCCTGGTAACTATGAAATGAAATGAAATTCATATAGCATAAACAGAAGGCAAAACTGTTGTCTATATGCATTTCATGAAACCACGTGGGTTTAGCTCCACTCACTTTTAACCTCGGCTTCACGCCCCGGTCGCTTCACCCTGGGCATATAAGAAACTGGTTGGACCACAGAGCCAATATGGATGATTTGGGAGTAGAAGAAGTCTTTTTCTGCTACTGGGCGTCGACATCGTCCAGCAAGTAGCTTAGTCACTCTTCCAACTACAATATCTTGTCTACATTGAAGACCTAGTTAGTACAATTATTTCTATGGAGCAGAGTTCTTTTTTGAGAAGCTAACAGTATCAAAGCTATTCAAGTAATTACGTGCAATTCATGGAACCCAAAGGTTCATCACCGTACTCAAAAGAGCCCGCCACCTATACCTATCCTGAGCAAGATCAACGCAGTTTAACACCTCCTATGCTAGTTTTTTTATAATCCATTTAATATTTTCTTCCTATTTATTCCCAGGTTTTCAAAGTGTGTCTTTCCATCATGTTTCCCTACCGAAACCCTGCATGCGCCTCTCCTCTCCCCCATATGCGCCACATAACCTGCCCATCTTAATTCTTCTTGATTTCAGCAATCAAATAATATTTGGTGAGGAGTACAAATCATGAGGTTCCTCCTTATGCAATTTTCTTCAGTTCCCTCTTACCTCCTCTTTCACAGGCCTAAGGATCTTCCTATAAATCAGCCTATATTCTTCCTTAAATGTGACAGACCAGTTTTGCATCCATACACAACAGGAAAATTGTGGGTTTTTGTTTTAATCTTCATGCCTTTCGATAACAAACGGCAAGACAAAAGATTCTATACCGAATGGTAGCTGTCTTTCCCCAGATTTAATCTGCTCTTCATTTTCCCTGGCATGAAGTTTTTATTTGATAGTAATAGTTCACAATATTTGAAATTTGCAATGGTTTAATAATATTTGTTAGCTACAGTTATGTAAAATACAGTGTGTCCACAATGTCCCTTCGGGGTTTTGAAAAATTGTGGCGCGCAATAAAATTCAGCTAGCCACATGCGGTTTGCGGCAGATTACAGTGAAACTCTGGAAGTTTTTTTTTGCAGCCAACATTATTGAACTGTGTGCGGTAATTTCGTTGAGTCTGGGTGACTGATTTTGTCTCAAAAAGCCATCCCACACAACGCGCGCGTTCCTGCACACTCGCCATTTCACAAACAACTGACTGAGAAACGTAAAGATGGCCGCTTATGCCATCTGTTGGCGGCAAAAAAACTTCCAGAGTTTCACTGTAGTCTGCCGCAAACCGCATGTGGCTAGCTCAATTTGTTTGCGCGCCACAATTTTTCAAACCCCGAAGGGACTTTGTGGACACACTGTATTAAACCTTTACTAATTGTGAAAATTGATCTTTTTGATTTCCGTGGCCAAATAGACTTTAATAGCAAAAGAAAAGGAATATGTTTCTGAGAGAATGTTATAGCCCAGATTTATGCGTGCGACAATAAGATTTCAGATTAACGTCTTTTGATGTCGACGTACTTTGCACCTTAAACTTGACTGTTTGCACGTTAAAATCAGCACGATGTCACTGAGTGTTCTGTAACAGTGTAATTTTATTGAAGCCTTTTGAAGTGCGCTTATTCCGAAGTAATAAAAGCCTTTCATGTGTATTATTTCCATGACGTCATCCATTTTCATACATGACGTATTCAAACCACAGTGAGCAGGAACATAATAAACACATTCGCTACAAAAACGGAAGTTTTATTCATCCTGCGAACTGTGCACAATTTTATTGGGTGGAAATATGATTGCGCCATGGCACGAATGAATGTACAGGCTTACACGACATTTTGAGCCGTACAAACAGAAGTGAGTTCAAAAAGACAGCAACGCAAATTTAGTACCTGTTGGAATAGTTATTTCTTGTTTATATTGACACATTTAAGGTCGTCTGTTACTTATTTTAAAGCTTCTACCGAGACAGATTTCTCGTGTATTTTATTGTGTCGTAAATGCTACATTGAGATTCTATATGGCTATAAATCCAATTTTTATCTTAGACATCCCGTTCTGTTTTATGGTATTACAAATTAGCATGTAATTGCCGTCGGCACAACTGTTTACTTGTATTATTATCAGAACTTCAGAGGGAAGATATTACAGAGAGTCACAAATCCTCTGTATTGGAATTGTTTTAACGTTATATCTAACTAACATATGCGTGATTTCAGGCGTCCACCGCGATGTAGATGAGATCTGCGCTCGTCTGGGATATTACGCAGCGTAGAGTGGTGATCATGTACCGACGTTTCGGGACAACCTATCGGGTCCCGTCTTCAAGGGTCAAGAGGTCCAAAAAGAAAGCCATACGTCGGTACAGGATTACCACTACGCTGCGTTATGCCCCAGAAGAGGGCAGATCTCGAATTAACGCATAATTTAATTGTTTTAACACTGTAGTAGTCATATGCAACATGTGTTATGTTTTCAGTAAGGACTGAGATCTGATTCTATCAACATGTGAGTTACGCATGGAATTGTAATTTATTTTATGTAAAATATCGGCTTGAATATGGCCTAAATGTGTGTCGAAACATGCTGCCATATACTCTAAAGATCTAACAGTAATATTAATAAACATTTGTCACGACGGCAATTACGTACTAATTTGTAACGCTATAAATCCAGTTTTGATTGTCCAAAACACAGAAGGAATTACGCCGTATCTGGCACAACTCTGTAGCTCCATGCAGCGAGGACAAGAAATACGAAGCGTAAGACTTGGTGTAATCGTGGAATGAAACGTGATGTTTAGTGTACAGAAGAGACGTAAAGTGAGGATGTTTGTAAACAATATGCTGTGGAGAATGAACCTAAAGGAGAGCAAATCGTGGGAGGAAGGGTAAAATTGTGTACTCAAACGCTATATAATTCTTATAAATTCTAAAAGGTTCTGACGATGGTATGGTCCAGTGATTGAGGTTAGTAGGTGTCTCCCTCTCCCTTCACCTGAGGACGGAAGCAGATCCAGTTTCCGAAACGTCGTTATTTTAGATTTCCGGACGATGGACAAGGTCCAGAAACCAATTACTTCTCAATATATAGTTCTTACTCTTCAATAACTATTATTAGGAAGGATAGATTAAGAAAAACGGCAGTTTCTATGCTCCATCCATGTTTTTTAAATAAATTGTACACCTTACTGAAATGACGAAGTTGCTTATATGTTATATCAGCACTACAAATATATACATATATACGTATATATATGTATATACATTGAATACTACATTTGAGGACTCGTAGTAATCGGTGTATGCATTAAATTTGCTATCAAACAAGGCAACAAAGTGGATATAAATTATTTTTGCATTGTATGTACCTATATGAATGTTATGTAGGTTTCAAGCAGTTTCTGCAGGATCATCTCATTTTCACATAATTACTAACGGAGGTGGCATCAGCTTCTTTTTTCAAATTGCTCCGCCTAACGTTAAGTATATAACTTCACTGTTTTAATGGGGAAATGGTGGGAAGGAGATAACGAAAGGAAGAATGTAGGTGAAATATTAAGATGTGAAATAAAGGATCCCAAGTTGAATTGCAGAACTCCTTTTCTAGCAGTAAGGTTTAACATTTCCACATAGCGTTGCTTTCCTTTGTGTAATCACTTCTTTTTGATAAGATGCATATTATAAGTGTCTGTGTTGAGGTAAGAATTGTAAAAATTTCAACATGAAAGTCTGTAAACTGCCCTGAAATACTACGTTAGGTTTTGTGGTGATAACTTACCATTTACAAACCTTGCGTGCTCTTCCTGCCATGGTCATGTAATTATACGCCAGCCCACTGATATGGCTTTCGGTTTATTCAAAACACACGATTTCCTGATTCAGTGAATCGTTATAACGTCAGTACTATAGGCGTCGTTAAGGAACGTATAGAACGGAGTTCCCTTTATTATTTTTAGTATGCATGTGTATATAACGTGACCCCCACACTTTATTGTTCGATATGCTCCCTAAAGAAAGGAAGCGACTGGTCATATAACATGAAAGACTCTTCGGAAATGAGTGCAATAAAAGCGAATTGAAAGAAGAAAATTCTGAGTGTAGAGTAATGTAACAGAATATCGACGGTATAATTTTTATGTGTTCTCTTGGAAGCTCAAATGAGCCTGTAAAAATATATTCGTTGGGAAGCCCATGTGTTTTATGGGCTTCTGGAACATTTTGATTATGGTGTCCGACAGTTTACTTGTTAGAGGGTTATACTAATGGCAGGCAGCATTAAGGATTTTTTATGCCAAAATTGTTGTTTTTTTAAAACGCTCTGAAATCAGTTACGTCACCACCGAAGCGTCTATTAGAATAGGAAGCAATGACGTAAGTTTAAATATTTGGAGAAATTTCTCGAAAATAATTTCCAGTTCACTCCATGAAGCGGAAAACTTCTGAAGAATGTAATAGCCCTGCACGTGGTTGCAAAGTTCCCACCATTCACTGGAACACGATAGTTGATTAACTTGTTCGCGAAGTCCCGTCATTGGAGCCTGTTCTAAGCCAGATACATCTAGTCCACGTCTAAAATATCATTTCTACCTACTTTGCTTCAAAGAAACCCTAGGTTTCTGGTATGTCATGCTGACTGTGTGTCCCCCAAGAAAAGTTTGGAAACAGTGGGCCGATTTTCATTAAACTTTATATGAATAATATTCCACTGGAGCCCACCCAGAGCTATATATTCCATTTGAATGCACCCTGTAAGACCGTTGTGGCGGAATCGCGGAACTATGAAATGGGCTGAATTGATTTATGCTTTTGGAAAACCCTTTAGACAATTCTTACATTTCTCGAAAAAAATATAAAAGTCTTTCGTTGTGGCATCGTTGCTAGGACATGGATAAAACAAAAACTAATAGTAAATAAATCACACTTAATTTAACTTTTCAAATTAACAAGGTCTTATGTTTCTTGATTTACTGTTGTGAGACCTAACTTATTTACAAAGGAAACAAATTTGTTTACTTCTACCATTAGGCTCTATGAGGTTGTCCTGATCTCCATGTTTAAAATTCCACTTATTGTTATCCTTCCGTGTATGTATTGGTATCTAAATAGTGTAGATAATCTGTAGTCATTAGCAATATGATGGATGTGCACCGGAAAAAGTCAGGTGGTACCAGTCACATCCAAAGAAATGCATCTCAAACTCAACTATTAAATTAAATTAAATTATATTATGTTATATTATTACATGCATTGGTGTCCAAAGATTTCTGTTCCCTGTTAGAATTTTGCTTGCACTTCTCGTCATCCTAAAGTTGATCATTTTGATAGTAATTTTTATGATGAAGACAGGTTACACTGACCTTATATGAGTCATATTTTAAAACTGAGTTACGATTACATGTTACGAAACATGTTTAAATGTATGCAATATACATATATATGAACGTACATACTGTACCATTTCGTATTAAATTTGAAATAATTATATAATTGAGATAACAATAATTTACTTTATAATCGACCATCATATTTTCAGATTATGGATAAGAGACCTAGTACAGATACTGAAATAAAAGTAAGAATTAACATACGCTCTGCTATTACGTAAAATTATGTTTCATTTAACACTACACTCTGACGCTATTCGAAGTTTTGCCATCCGGAGATGAAAAAAGAAAAGCAGATTTAATGTAAAAAATTAGTTTTAAATAATTAGTTCACTTCATGTTACCTTAACATATAATTTTTTTATTTCATTTTCACCACAGGTACTTTTTATAGGTTACTTCTTTAACCATAAGTCTGTGTTACAAATATAAGAAAACACACATATACAAATGACGGTGGCCCGACAGGCCCAAGAATAGCATGAGCCTAGAGAAATAACAACTTAACACACATCCTCTGTTCTGATGACGATAAGCAGCATACGATGTGAAACAAGTTTGTGTTGGAAATAGACCTCACGAAAAGATAACATAAATATCACGATGATAGCGTAACTACATTCACGTGCGTAACTGAGGTGTCTGCGACCCCCTGTTGTGGAACAAGGTTTCCATGGGGTTATCTCTCGCCCCGCAGCAGGGGTAGATAGATGGGGAGGCATACAACCCACAGTCGGGAGCTACAATAAATACTCTGTTGCTGCTCATTACCATACTACGTGAGGTTTATTATTAGAGCTCCGAGTTCTTGCGAGATAAACACCTGCCCTTCTAGATACGTACAAAATATTTGAAGGAAATGTGTACAAGGACAGTTTATTTTATCCTACATTTGAATCTGATTATGAAAGGATGTTAAAATTAGAAGGTTTTTAACCACCTTGTAAATGAAAAGTAACCCAATTTCGTCAATACAATCAATTACGTAGATGTTACCGAAGAGGCCAAATTGGTTCCTCTGGTTTTTTATTTCATTTTTTTGCGATGTTCCTACTCATAGGAAATACACGATTGGCAAGCAGGAACGCACTATCTTGGCACAAAATTATCGCTACATTATAAAGTTCACAGACGGTGAAGCTTCCACAAATGTTTCCTACAAATTTTAGCACCTTAAAGCGTAGCTTAGTTAACTAAAGCCGTTCGTGTACGCGCTATGAAGGCAAATAGGAGAAGCATAACTGTAGCCCCACTCGTTCTTAACCTCGGCAGTATGTAGAGGTAATGATCAGCGTCACTCCCCGGCCGCTTTACCCGCGAGAAAATGCCCCGGATTGCCAGTAGGCTCGGTAGGCGCCCGAGTCGATCTGGATATTAGGGAGAAGATAAAAATTTCTTGCACGTACCGAAAATCGAAATTTAAAACGTAGTTTTCAGTATATGTACCGCCAGCTTTAACACTTGAGGCTCTGAATTTTGTCTGCACAGTGTTCTTGTGTGTGTTTCGTGTAATTTTTGCAGTAACCAGCTCCTGTTATGTAAACATATGAAATGTGTTGAATTCCCAATGGACTTTAGACACAAGCTAGGCTGCTAGATTTGTCGGAGGTTTCAGACCAAAATTTAGCTCTTAAAATGTTCATGTAGTAAATTAAATTAGAAATAAGATTACTCGTAATTTGTAACTAGTTTTTATAAGTAGAGATTACACTAACACGAAACGAATGTGTTCACTTCATTTAAATGCCATGAATTTTGTCTCTAACGGCGGAAAGTTTAAAGTTACGTCACTTAAAAACATATATAATATACACAATGGCTGCTCATGTTCATTTTTGGTGATACAACAGCTAAAAATAGGTGCTTATTATTATGTACTTCTCAGAAATACCCGTATCATTTTTGATTCCTGCGAATGCAACTTTTACGGAATAATATATTAGCCTATAAAACTTTTCGTGTTATATTATTATTTCTTTCTGAGAATTGCAAATGTTTTGATTCATTGGACCCTGGGTTCGCGTAACTGCTCGATATTTTAACATTCACAATGAAACGCCCGCTTTGTTTCGAGCACAGTTCACCACATTCATTTTCTAAACGACTTTATGTGGAGCAGAGCTGCCGAAACTTTAGTTCCGGGGGTTGGGTGAGGGAAATCTTTTTGCCTGGGAAGATTTCAATCTCCTTCTCCTGTTAGCTACCGCCGCACGTGGCGAAATCGGGAAGTAGGTACTGATAAATCAGCACTGGAAATAACGGGGAAATGGATAAAATAAGTCAGGTGTGCGAATAACTCAACCAGGAGACAGGAAATATATGGGGAAAATTAAGGTGGTATTCCTGCTGCTTGCTTAAAAGTACTAAATAACCTGAGTAGGCGTTAAAGAATAGTATTCAATGAAGCAATAGGACTATCTACCTGAAAAAAAAAGTCCTCGCGAAACTGATAATCGCTTGAAGTATTAAGAAATTTCTTGCCATTTACGGAATCCGAAATTTGTTTACCGTGTTGATAAGAGATTCTTACTAGACTCTCTCCAGAACTACATGACTTCAGTTCACAATATCATACACCGAGGTACATTTTAATATTATCCTCCCATCTACGCATTCGTTTCCGAAATACATTCTTCCCTTCAGAAAGTCTAAGAAAAATTCAATATATGGTTATCATTGCCTCCTTGTTATATGTCACGCTGTCATTATCATCATCATCACCATGCTTGATTTTTTTTTTTATGAAGGGCCCCCGCACCACAGCCTTAAGGCATTTTGTATAACCCCAATGAAGATGATGAAGATGAGCAGTTTTTTTTACCAAGTTTTACAATTAAAGGAGCACCAGTGGAATGAAATCGACAGGGGAAAACCGACAACTCGGAGTAAAACCTGTCCCAGTGCCACTTTGTCCACCACAAATCTCACATGGACTTGACCTGGGACCGAACCCCGGGCCTCCGTGGTGAGAGGCCGACGACTAACCGCCTGAGCCATGGCACGGCTATGCTTGATTTGATCTCCTTCAGACATATTTTGTAAAGTTTACAGAATGTGAACATCATTTATGAATAACCCTACCATTCGACGCTACATCCTTTGGTTAGTGACGGAGTTGGAAAATCAAGAACAAAAAACAACACACTAAATTTGTCATTATATCAGACGTGTACTTCATAGTTTTAACAGTTTTCCGTAGGTGACTGTACTGTGCAGCTATCTATGGAACAATGTTACGCTTGACTGCGAAACACGTAGACCTTACCTAATTTTATAGCGAATTTAAAGTGTCACACGCGGAAATAAGCTGCAGCGCGAAATGGGTAGCTCTGCCTTATCGTTTCATTTAATTCTGAACCACAATTTTGGCTCCATTTATGCTTTTACGTACGCATTATCATAAAACTATGTTGCCTTCATATACATATACACACTCACAACAACACATTTTATATCGTATTGAAGCCCGACGTAATGTCTGTTACATTTTTTTATTCAGAAGTGAATTTTGTGTGATCTCCTACTTAATCTGTTTTCCGAAAAGTGGTCACATAAATCGAGATCCAAAAACTTTGAAAATTTTATTATTTCTTTGGTTTCACTCTCTATTCGTCAGTGAAAAATGCTCAATTTATATACCTTAGTAGGCCCTACTTTATGCCGATCCCAGTGGCCGTGCGGTCTAAGGCGTGGGTTTCGGCCGCTCGCTTACTAGGATCGTGGGTTCGAATCCCACAGAGGGCATGGATGTCTGTCTCTTGTGAGTGTTGTGTGTTGTCAGGTAGAGGCCCCTGCGACGGGCTGGTCCCTCGTCCAGAGGCCAAGGAGGCCAAGGCCCATATAGGGCTGTCGAGCCATAGGAAAAAAAAATTAATTAATTGAATGTATAAGACATGTGAGAATGGCCGATCCCTGTGGCCGTGCGGTCTAAGGCGTGGGTCTGCGGCTGCTCGCTTACTAGGATTGTGGGTTCGAATCCCACCGGGGGCATGGATGTTTGTGTTGTGTTTGTTGTATAAGGACGGTAGCATGGAAACGTAAAGTGACATGAAGGACGAAAGGATTTAAACAGTACAAAATTGGATCAAAGGGGAAAAACCCCGGACACAAAAAAAAAATCCCTCCGAGGGTATGGATGTCTGTCTGTTGTGAGTGTTGTGTGTTGTCAGGTATAGGTCTCTGCGACGAGCTTGTCCCTCGTCCAGAGGAGTCCTACCGAGTGTGGTGTGTCTAAAGTGTGTGATGGCGAAACCTCGACGAAACGAGGAGGCCCAGGCCCATATAAGGCTGTCGAGCCATACAAAAGAAAGAAAAAAAAGGCCCTACTTTATATTTTATCTGTGTACGGATACTAACATAATATTAATACTTTGAGTCTTCATTAAAGTTTCTTTGTCGCAAAAATCTCTTACTTTGAAATTGCATAAGTCTGCGAATAACTCTTTTTGCTCTATTGATGCCTTTGTCATGATTCCAAAATCCAGTAACGTATACATTTCATTTTCTGGATTTTCAAACCCTCATTTTCAAATTATAAGTAGTCTACATGAATACCAATATTGTATCCATTCTTCTACTGTATTCACACCTTGCATATTGTCTAAGGGACCATGCTTTAACTTTCCGAATTGAAAGCTATCGATCATAGACCTCTAACACTTTTCACGCTCTAATCAATCAATGTCACTTCTTCCCTCTCTCTGGCATATTTCCTCACGCTGATACGTTATGAAAGTTAAGCGAAGCCAATCGATTTGGCCTCTGAGGAGACAAGATCGGGACCGAGCGACAGTTATATAAAGCCTTATGAAACTCATCTCACGTATGTTTACAAATTAGCTTATTGAATTGTACAACTGTGTAACTTTTCAATCTTCGGTTAAAGCTGCTATGGTGGAATAGGAGTGCATAATTTGATTCAGGTTAATCAAGTAATATACATATTCGAAATAAATTCAGAATGTTTATCTGAATTTAAGGCAACTTCAGTAATTTAGCATCTGAAAAGAAGGAGGTCATCTTATAATCTAAAATATAATTTTCGGGACGAATAATTGCTTTATCGTTAGTACAAAGAATGTCATGTTTTTAGTACACGTAGTAGAGCTGTTGTAATTTACAGAGCGATTATGTGTAGGTTGTTGGATGGTGTTGCCTCTTGTACTGCGTTATAACTACTATATTAAGTAGTGTCTGAGAAGAATATTTGTTTAGAATTAAAGCTGAAAAGTAAGTTATATATTTGAATAAAGTTTTTGACGGGCGGTAGGGGAAATATGGTATTATGATGTTGGGAAAAATTTTAATTGTAGATGAGCTCTGCTCTCTTGTGGGATATTTCGCTGCGTCGTGTGGTAATTGTTTTCCGATTTTTCGGGACAACGTATCAGTCCCATCTTCAAGGGTCAAGAAGTCCAAGAAGATGGGACCTATGCCTTGTCCCGAAACGTCGGTAAACATTACCACACGACGCAGAGTAATATCCCAGAAGAGCGCAGATCTCATCAAGATCGCGGCGGAAACCTGAATTCAAGATTAATTGTAGATGTTCGAGTCGGATGAGATGTAATATGGGTAACGCATTAGAAGTATTACCATAGAAAGTACTATTACTCGTATATTTGAGGACAGTATGAAGATTGGCTATTAATTAACGAGACCGCGCCCAGCTCTTGAACTTCTCCGTTGATCACCGAATTAGATATATATAGTCAGCATTGAAATTTCCGCAGCTGCGTGTTGAACCATGCCCCGCTAATATGACGTAGTGTTGAGTAATATTTTCTCTCATACACTTCTTTTCAAGTTAACCACGATCATGCATGTTGACACGTTAAGTGAAGAGTAAACTTCAAATATTTTGCGACTTTAGGAAAACTGCCATCAAAACATTTAGTCTGTTACGTGAAACGTAAGGAGAAGGCGGCAGGACTGAATGAAGGTGTAGAATTTTCGTGAGTGAAAGTAGTTGAAAATTCTTGAAAATATCTCCAAAGCTTTATGTGCAAGACAACTCACCGGGTTTGGTGTAACGTTAGTATTTTTTATAGTCTTAATTTGTGTTTGTTTCGTGATACAATATCAACAGAATTATGTCGAATGGATGTGTGGAGACTTTGATGGAGTTTGGAGTTGAATGTTGATGGAAGGGACTCTAAGTATCCTCAGACGCAGTCAAAGCATTACTGTACAGGAAAGATGAAAACTACTGATGAAAAACACAAACACTGTCCTGGTTTATATTTCACATCTTTCCACAGATTTCTTTTACTGCTTTTAAAACAAAAGAAACAAAAATTAATCAAACGGTTTTCATGTTGAACTATTTGACAAGCCCCGCAGGTAAAAGGTGAAGTTTCCCCTTTGAACACAATGAAGGCATGCTGGGAAGTACAGGCAAAGTTCCACATATTCCTAACCCCAGTACTAGATGGAGGTGAGTGGTTAGTTTCACAACTCGGCCGCTTAACCTCCGGGGAAAGATCTCCATTACCATTGGTTAGGGGCTGGGTGGGACATTCGGTAGGTGAACTATTTTAATTTATTTCAACTGTACATTGTTAAGAATTTTCTCTCTGACCAGAGATATTACAGTTAAACTTTCAGCGGCGGATTTAAAAGTTTGTAATGCGGTATTTTCCTACTTTCTGTCAGAGTTGCTGGGCACGTGGGACTTTCCCTTCTATGCGAGTGTAATTTTTTTCTTCCAAAAACTTTTCCAATTTTTCATACTAGATGGCTTATCTGCTTACATTTTCTCCTTTTTTCCTTTCCTCGTCTCGCTGTTACTTTCCGTTTGTCATACGCCAAGTGTTAACGCGATCTGCCATCATTTAATGGAACTTTTCCTACATTAATACATCTCCGCGCTTGTGACAGCATCGCGATGAGGACGCTCGCAGACACGTCGCCTTGACAGACACGTTTTGCAGTCCGTGACTGAGGCGAGATTGACTCCATACGGACTTATGTAGACTAAATTATTCGATGGGCTGAGAAAGAAAACGTCTTCCTGTGCGTAGCCACCACACTGTTTTGCTTTTCTTTGTTTTACCTAGATGGAAATTTAATGGCCTGAACAGGACTCTGAAGATTTGACATCATTTGGCGTGGTACATGGGCACCAACATTTCGGAGGAACTTGTTGCTTCTATCTTCATTGTAGAAGATTTCAACCCTAAAGGAGGAGACAGCATGTTCCTCAGAATTGTTGGTACACAACTACCAAAGAACACGTTTACACGTTTGAAAAAAAATCAGTATTTAGAGTTACCGCTTTGCGAACCCCAAATATCACAACTTACTGCCTGCAACGACTTCCTAATCCTCCTTTCATTGTCTCCTCGATCTTACTTTTTTCCCTGTAGGTTTATAATTTCAAGTTTACCGCCTGTCTTCACCCATTCCTTCTACACGATTCTTCCATTTATTTCTGCACTTAGGGCTGTCATAAATTATATCATCGGCCTCAAGTTGCTGCCATATTTCAGTGTCTTCCTTCTTCTCTGTTTATGCAGATCAGAGTTTTAAACTTATTGCCTCTGTCGCCTCCATTCCTCCTCCCATTCCATCATCACATATCCATATTACACTGCTGTATTTTACCACTGCTGAAGCAGGTTAAATCGTGTATAATTAGACACCATGCCATAAAGATGCTACACGCATTCTTAATGTTAGCATTAGATAAAGATGGGCTGTTAGCTTAATGCTATGCCTACTTTATCCCAGTTTTAGGGACTGTCGTTGCCCATTGGATAAGATGCTGGATGGACCGGAGGGCTGGGCTGGGCCCTATGGATTGAAGACAGATTTAACTGACTTTTGTGAACATGGCAGTGGATCCTTGGATTAAACTTAGGTAACATTGTCCTGTTGTACTAGTTAATCAATATCGATTTTATTATCCAGACAAACACAGTTTTCAAATGCTGTGTTTGTCTGGATAATAAAATTGATGTTGATCTTTGGATTAAATAAAAGGCAATAAATGTCTTGACCACATGGGTGACGGTTCGTTTCTGAAGGCGTCTATTTCGTGGAGTCAGAAGGTGCTTGTTTAAAAATGTTATTAGTTGGCTGTATAGAAAGATCCTACCATCTGTTTAGAAGATGCTGTCTCCTTCTTATGCAAAAATAAAGTAGAAGTGTAAAGGCTTAGCACGTTCATTTACCTTTGGTGGCGATCAGCCTCTTTGCGACTAGGAATCTGTTGCTGCCTTAAGGCTTTATGTAGATAAAGTATTTATTTCAGTGACTGGCTTACATTTCCATAGTGTGGGTTACGTTTGACTCTGCAGATCTTTGACGATACCGTATCTTTTTTTTTTTCTTGAGCGGGCGACGTATGTCCGTCGGAAGTAAATGTGCCTATTACTAACGAGTATGTTACGTCCCGATATCCACATATATACGAAATATCTCACCTTTTAAAGTTCTCCGAGCTTTATCCACTTGGGTCTAGTCCAACAGAGACTCGTATTGTACGTTTACACAAACATATTAAACATATTTTATAATATAAACCACGTACTTTGCTTAAAATTTTTTTCCGTCCGTGTTTTTACACACGTTCATGTACATATGTGTTACGTATTTCCAATTGCTGTTCTGTAGAAAGAATTTCCATGGTTTTCTTCAGTCTCTCTTGGTGAAATTTAGGGTGCTACTATTAAGGAGGCCTCGATCGCCTCCTCCAATGACCATGCCATTCATCATTCAAGACCACCTACTCATCCCAGTCTTAACCCACACTCAGTGCAGTTAGAAGAATATTGCAAAATAACACGAAGCCTAATAAACCGATGAGTCACCCAACCAATAATTCCATCAATGAATCAACGGGACTAAATAATTAAAATTATACAAAATGTAAACCACAGAATTCGGTACCGTCTGAAATTAGACTACTGCCAGTTACACAAAACAAAAAAACAGAGTTGTATCCACATTTTAACACCCTGTATGGTGATTATGCTAATTTATTTCACTGTGGTGTGTTACACATGTATTAACACTGTTAAGGTTCGTTGACCATAATGTGTCGTTTGAATATTCACTAGGAAATTACAGTGATACATGCGAGCTCCAAGAGCGGAATGGAGTGGGCGTTGTAGTGTAATTTCATTACAGTTTTAACTTGGACGGCTGCGGTACGTTATCTGCAAACCAAACTCCTGCAAATAGTCAAATAGTCAGGACCACAAGTACAATGGTTACTCCTAATGAGGAGTTATCGAACCCCCTTGAAATCTTGAATTACGTCATTCTATATTTAACAGAACTAATCCATGGAACCGAGGAGGTTTTAAGAAGCTAGTAATCACGTCATGTAAGGTTGTGGTAGGTATTAGGATTACCGTCTTCTGGGTGGTTATAGCGTGTGGTTTGTTAGATAGGTACCAAGTTTTCGCAGCAACCTACTCCCTCTCTCTTCTTGGTACGAGAATAATAGATAAAGGTAAGCCGAACAAGTTGCAGAATGCAGTAACGCTTTGAGTTGTATTTGGGAGTTTCCCAGTTCAAATCTGAGTTTTATTACAGCCCGTATCTGTCTTTCCAGATAGATAACATGATAGCACTATAAATTAGGGCTCCACTGCTTCATTCCATAAGCTTTTACCATTCGCCATTTACTGTAATTCTACCATTCAGCGCTGTATACAGATCTTTTAGCGTTGCAAATTATCATGTATTTTTTATTAAATCACACAAATTAAACTAACAAAAAATACACCGTATGTAGGGAGAAACCCTAATTTTCTATAATTAGTGTGCTACATGTTTCGGCCCTTTTTGGCCATTATGAAGGACCTTTAAGTAATTAGGTAGAGAAGTGTTTAAAAGATACAATACTCCATACATCAACAAACCACTTATGCATATAGAAATATAATGGTACATCCCTTTAAACAATTCAACATCATTATTGACAATTTTTACTCTATTCTAAATTTTATATAAAATATTTATTTCACTATTAATACTATTAATACCGACTAGTGTTTAAAAAATACAGAAATATAACAGACCTTTTAGGGAAAGATAACTATTAATTCTGAGAAAGGACACAGATCCAGTTTTCAAAATATTCATTTTTTTTAAATATTTACAGCACTAAACGACGGACGAACACAGCAAGGAATTTACGGGAAGGTACAGGCCTATCCAACATGTTAATAAAATTAAAAATATGAGAAGAAATAGATTAATATCTTCATAAAAATCAGTATTTCCAATTTACATTCGACAATCGAAAAATTAACTCCTTTTAATTGATAGGGGAAGCATATTTTTCAAGTAACAATCGATATGAAGATTTTGTAGGAGCTGCTGTCAACTGTCTCAGTTTCGTATGTAAAGGCAGCTCTGCCACAACGCACACACATTCGCACCCACACACGCACCTACACTGAAATTAATTGACAAGGAATGTTCTGCTCATCAGTTGATGTGTCCTTTTTTTTTCTTGGCATTGCTGCTCATATTCTTGTTTGCGCCCCGTTTCATTCCCGTGTTCACGACGTTCAGTTCTCTCTCTCTAGTGTGCAGGGTTGGTTGGCGCATCCTGCGCCACGCCAGTCTCCACCGTTCAGCTGTACAACACTCCCTTTTTCTTTTCAGTTTGCCCCTTGCTGTCAAGTTTCGTCTGAGACCTTTTCTTGACTGCGTGTATGGCAGAGGTCCATTACCTGATGGATTTCCAATCACCTAAACTTCAAATCGAACTCTGCCATCCCCTTGCCTTGGTTCGCTGTCGGCTTGAGAGATCACGCCCTTCGATAAAGGGTAATGGGTGAAGCTGCATGGCTTCAGATCTTAGCCACTGTCGAAGAAAGTAGCAGGAAATCAGAATGAAGTGTCTGTCATGTTTGGATCGCTAGGTGACACTACAACCCTAAAGTAAAATTAAGCCTATATGCTTGCGAATAACAATACGGGCTTTAATTTTGTAATTTCACAAACGTTACATGAAACTGAGATCAAAACATACAAGATATTTGCATACCAAAATTGAAAGATATGCAATTCATTAAGTTTTATGTTACTCATACCATGCATAGTCGTACAATTAACACACCAACCAACAAATGCACTTAATAAAATACAATTCATGAGAAGTATTACTCTCTTACATGTTTCGGCACCTGGGTGCCATCCTCAGGGATTTTTTTTGGAACAAAGAAACACAAGTCCAACACGCTAATCTAGGCATTACATCGCCCTTATGCGAATTACTAGAACATTGAAATTCTAAAATACATAAAGTTGATAAGTATAAAATGAAGATGTTGTGATATTAAAATAATATGACAGTGAGCCGTTCCGTGTGTAAGTTCGTAGTTGCTCATATTCTGTAGGTAGTATGCATACAAACATGTGTCTCGATGTGTGTAATGCGAGCGTGTGAACTGTGTCTTGTCGGGCGATGTAGTATTTTATTAAGTGCATTTATTGGTTGATATATAAATTAAGTAGTGGAAAATATAAGCACTAGGCTCATTGCTGCACTAGTTTTTAGTAGCGTCATAACACGTCATTGCAATGTGGACCAATAAGATAATTGTTCGATATGATGATCGGTGCTGCAATTTTCTGGAACAAAATAATCCTTCCAACGCGACCGACATCTCGAAGTGTTGTAAATTATCTCGCCTAATTGTATGTAAATCATGAATATTGTGTAAATGGTTTGAACATAAATGAATTGTGGCCCAGAATTTTACACAAAAAGTAAAAACAAGTAAGTGGGTGAGTTCCGAAACCGGTGGCCGTGCCGTCTACGGCGTAGGTCTGCAGCCGTTCGATTGCTGGGATTGCAGGTTCGAATCCCTCTGAGGGCATGGATGTTTCGTCTCTTGTGTTTGTGTGTTGTGTAGGTAGCGGCCTCTGCGACGAGCTGATCACTCGTTCAGAGGAGTCCTACCGGGTGTGTGTGTCTAAGTGTGTGTGGCCTAGAAACCTCAAAAGAGGCGGTCTAGGCGCGAGTTGGGTTGTAGCGCCACAGGAAGAGGAAAACAAAATATGCGAATGTTAATAAATATGCATCGATATATGAAATACATACACCTTGGCTTGTACGAACATCGGAATTTCATTACTTACAACAATTTAGGCTGTTCCTAATGCTTGAACAACCGTTCCGTTGCAAAGTGGTGACAGTGCGCGATAAGAAGCTAGTGCCTGAAAAGGAAACACCTCAAACTGCGCCAACCCTGATATTACTGAACTACAATAACACTTATTTGTAACAGGTTATTGCAGTAATGCTTTCAGGAGTTATTTAAAAGCGTTCTTAATTCTATGCTGTCAGAACTACAATCCAATCTTCAGTTAGACTGCTAGACTTGTCGGAAATTTCGGTCCAGAATTTAGCACTTAAAATGTTCATGTAGGAAATTAAGTTAGAAATAAAATTACTTTGTAACTAATTTTTTTAAAGTGGAGAGTTCGCGGACACGAAACAAAACTGGTGCCTGGTGTGACGTGCACTGGCTACATTACATGTTTCCGTTCCATTAGGCGGGTTAGAGGTAAAATTATAGGGGTAGCTGGTACTTTGTGTCATATTTTCTAAATTTGTATAAACCTTATTTAAAATTATAAATATCCACTGTTTCTTCTTGCTTGGACGTGGGAGGGCGACACAGTCCCTCGGCACTGCGGCCACTAATGCTGCATTGTACCAGCCCCGGATTGGGGGAATGATAATTGAAAGGGGAAGCGGAAGTACTCGGAGGAAAACCAGTCCCAGTGCTATTTTGTCCACCACAATCCACACGTTGACTACCTGATACTGAACCAGGGCCTCCGCAGTTAGAAGCCTAAGACTAACGTCCTGAGCCATGGTACAGCCAATAAATATACACTTAAGTATCGGACATTGATGTTTGGTTGTACCCTAAAATGAGAGCTACGACAATTTCCGTTTGCTTTACAATATATCACCAACAAAAACTTGATGCTATAGAACCTACGCAGCTGTAATGGGGTAGGCCTTATTTTTTTATGGCACAAAAGCCCCTAATGGGCCAGGGCCTCATCACTGTCGAGGCTTCACGATCACACTCATTTAGACACACCACACTCGGTAAGACTCCTCTGGACAAGTGACCAGCCCGACGCAGAGACCTCTACCTGACAACATACAACATTCTCAAGAGACAGACATTCATACCCCAAAGCGGGATTCGAACCCACAATCCCAGCAAGCGAGTGGCCGCAGACCCACGCCTGAGACCGCGCGGCCAGCTCTAAAGCCGTTGAATACACGCAGATATTCTTACCATATTTCATTATATTCTGTTTTAATAATGTCTTCCATCACTCGCTAGTTCTTCCAAGGTGTCTGTTGACGTTTTCTGAATTGAAGATTCTCAGTTGTTAAAACCATTAATCAGAAAATAATCAAAGAAACCTTTAATGTAAGTAAAGGCAGATAAATTGCAGAAGTGTAATGGATGCATCATCTAGGTCAGGTGTGGGTAAACACGCAAATATTTCCGAGAAATTACAAGCTTCAAGAAAATCTTTTCTGGACGTTATGTCGTTGGGGGACATCTCAGTCCC
>JAJKFL010000042.1:13766020-13768520 GCA_021186555.1 Reticulitermes speratus | reverse complement strand
CCTATCACTTCCTCCATGTGCAATACACGCAAAAAAAGTAAAAATATCATTTTGTAAATTTTAACATACGTATGTTCCTCCACCCGTAAGGTAAAAGACGAAGTGACACACACAAACAAAACGAAACTAAAAAAAATATATAAATTTGTAAACGTTACCTTTTGCGTTTCTAAATACTACCAGACGTGGAGATGAGTTACTCCGAACCGAATGGCAGTACGCATTCCCTGAATGTAATCCGCTCCGTCCTGCATTACATACGTATTCTTTTTCACATTGAAAAACTTGGCAAAACATACATTTCGTAAACACACTGCGTGTAGATACCAGGTTCATTCCGCTGATTGCAATTATAGGAGACGCGAGTCTGCACGTGGGAAGTGTCACGGACACTCATACAATACAAACACGGAAGCGTGAATGGATTGCCGGGAAAAGCAATGACCACGCACAAGTACGATGTTGTAGATGTCAACAATGCTGTGTTAACACTCTTTGGTAAGTGGCAACCACGAATGTCGTACTCATAACTCAATGAACATGAAAAAAAAAACTTTACACATCCCGTTGTGACACTTATAAAGAACGTATTGTATAAACCGACAATCACAGCGCTCTTCACATCTCTTTTATATTTTCAAACATACAACATGTTTCGGCCGCAAAAGGTCATTGATATCCGACGATGGCCCCTCGCGGCCAAAACATGTTGTATGTTTGACAACATAAAAGAGCTATAAAGAGTGTTGTGATTAAAAGAAGACGTTTCGAACAACAGACGAGAACAGAACACTGACACATGAACTACTGATATCATAAGGCCAATACCGTACTCACTACATTAATACTGACACATGAACTACTCATATCATAAGGCCAATACCGTACTCACTACATTAATACTGACACATGAACTACTCATATCATAAGGCCAATATCGTACTCACTACATTAATACTGACACATGAACTACTCATATCATAAGGCCAATATCGTACTCACTACATTAATACTGACACATGAACTACTCATATCATAAGGCCAATATCGTACTCACTACATTAATACTGACACATGAACTATTCATATCATAAGGCCAATACCGTACTCACTACATTAATACTGACACATGAACTACTCATATCATAAGGCCAATATCGTACTCACTACATTAATAATGACAAATGAACTACTCATATCATAAGGCCAATATCGTACTCACTACATTAATACTGACACATGAACTACTCATATCATAAGGCCAATATCGTACTCACTACATTAATAATGACAAATGAACTACTCATATCATAAAGCCAATACCATACTCAACAAATTACTACTGACACATAAACTACTCATACCATAAAGCACATATCGTACTCATTACATTAATACTGACGAAATCAGGCGACAATCGGTAAAGCAAAATCGGCAGCTTCGTGAGTGCAAGTGTACCCGTGTGCTCGCCTGACCCGCTTTACAGACCGTCTGCTCGTAAAAACTAAAAAGTAGCCCTTAAAAGCGAATATCGGGTACAAATTATCGTTGTGTGTTAAAGGAAAAAATCTGTAAAATGAACATCCGTACAGCGATGAATGGGCGTAATTGTGTCTTAGATATCTCAGAGAACTCTGAATATCTAAACCTACACGAGAGGATGAAGTTACATAATGAGGAGATTAAAAATATATCATTCGTTACAATGTTCTTAGGCGATGAAATCTAGAAAAATACGGTGGCCAATACACACATCAATATGTATGGCAGATTAGAAATTCAGAGTATACCTTAACCGAAACTCTTGAAGGGAAAAGGACATTTTGGAGCTGTACGCTTAGATGGAAATATAATATTAAAACGAGTCTTATAGTTTTGACAATATTCACCTGGCCCATGATATCAATAGTGGCGGCTCCTTGTGCATACCGAATTCTATAATGTCGGGGATTTAGCAAACTGAGCGACAATCAGCTTCTAAAGACGGAATTTGCGCCGTCAAGTAAATCAGTTGGATAAGATTAAGTGAAAAGAAAGCCGGCGATATGCATAACGCGCATCATAGTTAAGGAATCGTGAGGTCTCAAACCAATCAGGCTTCAAAGATAACATCCATATAGGCTACGGTAACCCGTAAAAAGAAAAGCAAAATCACAATATACACATGACACGGAACAGTAGTTTGCAGCGCCGTCAACTGATGCTCAGCGGATCGCAACCCGCTGGTATCCCATCCGTAGATCGCAATTTCCCCCCGCCGGGTATTCGATCAACAGTTCACAATTCCTCCCCGCCACGCTTCAGAACGTACCTTACAACGGAGTGTGACATGTTTTCGAGTTATTTCGAAACCTGAAACTCATCCATCCAAATCATCCTACCGCCAATATTCGTAACGGAAGTGTATCGACCGATAAACTGCATATACCAATAGGAAATTCAAGGGAAAAGGGTAAGTAAAAAATTCAAGATGAAATAATCAAATGGGTACTTGATGAAA